>JAVJIF010027607.1:0-82268 GCA_038442645.1 Agave tequilana | reverse complement strand
AAACTAAAAAGTTGTTCAGCCTGAATAAGATATTTAGTTAAGTTAGTTTTACCTCTTTGACGATTATAACTAAAAGTGCTTAGTGCGCCACCTAAAGTGAAAATTTGTTTGTCGTAGTGGTTTAGAGGGGTGGTTTTCTCTAATGTGCCTAGTTAGTGTGCTGGTTTCACTATTTTTTAAAAAGTATAAGAAACATCGGACAAAACTTACATACAACGCTCCTACCTCCATTAATAGCCTCTTTTTTAAAAAATTTCAAACCTCAGATTTTTTTCTGTCATGAAAGTTAATATTTCGACAGTGAAAGTAGAAGGTGGATTAGCAGGTTCAGAAGAAACAATAAAATCTGTAAAAAGTGTTTCTGATTGTGTGAATGAAAGTATTGGAGTGTCGAATAAAAATAACTGTAAATCAAGTCATTCTTAACTGGTCAAATCTAAATTACAATTATACCTAGAAGAAGAAAGATTACTACAGCTTGCTGATGAACAGTGTGCGTCCATTTTTAAACTAAATTTGACAATAATATAAATATCGAAATGTGAAAGAGAGCTTGAGAGAGAGTTTGAGCACTTGAAAAGGTTTGAAGGAGCTTGGGAACTTGAGAAGGCTTGAGGCGACTTGAGCGCTTGAGAGAAATTGTAGAGAGTAGAATTTTTAGAGATTTTTTTGGGTTTTTTAGAGTTTTTTTTTATGAAACAAAATGGAGAAGATGTTGTATTTATAGAGGGAAAGAGGATGTTAAAATTTAAATTTTTTTGCAAAAAAATAAACAGTTTGGAGAGCTGTGGGGGTATTTGTAAAAAACTTACAAAAAAACCCAACGGCTATAATCTTGGGCATTTAAAGTTTTTTGGGTATTTGCAAAAAAAATATTTGCAAACACCCCCAAAATTGCGCACCGACTATAAAAATAGCTGTTGGGCGTTTTGTCTCGGCCGGGACGTGGCCTTCTTTCCCGAACCGGGCAGCCTTGTGTATTGCAGCGGGACTGGGCCGGCCCTAGCCTGTTCGAAACCCTAACGAAGATTATATTCATATTGTTGTTTATTCTCTATTTATTATTTTATTATTTTTTATTTTTATTTTTTTCCTTTTTCAGAAAAAGCACATTTTTTGGATTTTGTAGCTGAACTTAACAAGAACCCAACCGATTTGAACCCGTGAAATTTAGGGTTTGATCACAGGTTTGAAGAAACGAAAAAGGGCTTGCCCTTTTATTTATTTGTGTTTTCTCTTTTTCTGGGGTTTGGACTGATATAGCAGTAATATAAGGACCAAAAACCCATTTCTCTTCAATTTGTTTTGTGTTAGAGCTCTACTCACACCTACCTTTTTTGTCTACACCCACTCTTCTCTTTCATTCACTTATCAATTTCAAATTATCATAATCTGCTCTATAGACTCCTAAAACTTTTCAAAATATTATTTTTCTATCTTATCAGTAATTAGATTTAAAACTACTCATTGAACGCCACCAAAACAAAACCCTTGACTTTTTCTAATCTGTATCTCCTCCCTATCATACTCTATTTGATTGAATCCTTATCCTTATCTAATCATTAGCAAAGCCCCATCCATCTCTCTTTTCGAAGCAAATCCCCCGTCCTCCATCTCCTTCTCTTCGAAGAAAAGCTCTCATCCTCCATTTTCTTCTCTAGCAAAGAAAATCGAAACAAGCTCTAGAAAATCAAAAAACCCAGATGGAAGGTTCGCCTCTTCCTCGGCCACCAAGGACAACCCTCACCTCTTCCTCGCCACCCTGATGACGTGCAGATGGAAGGCATGATGTTGGAGCACGAGCCCGACCTCAAATGGCCCAATGGGTTGTCCTTCTTTACTGCCCCTCATGAGCCGAACCGATAAGGCGAAGCTTCTCTACAGGCATGAGGGATTGGGAAATGAGAGCAAGGGTCAGATTCAACACCACCACCATCCTCTTGTTATTGAGGGAAAGAACATGCATTCGAGCTCGTAGATGAACCTGTGCGCGAGCTGGGAGAAGGGGAACAATAATAATGTGGGAAGAGCAACAACAACATCGCGGATGACTATTTGGGGCTGGAGAGCAATTCGAACAAAGGAAGATAGAGAACAAGTACAAGAGAAGCTTCACGATACCACCAAGGATGGGGACCTCGTCGTCATCCTCTTCCCCCGATCAGCACTAGCAACATCATGGCACTAGCAGCTGTAGGGAGAGAGGAGATAGATGAGGTAGAGGAAGATAGCACAGAGAAGGCAAAGGGAGCGAACGGTGCATTGCAGTAAGTTAGAATATGCTCCCGTCGACCGCCCGGTCGACCGGTGGAGATGGCCGGTCGACTGCTAGGTCGACCGGTGTGTACGACGTGCACAGGATTAGCTCGGTTGACCGCCCGGTCGATCGTGGCATGGAACGGTCGACCGCCCGGTCGACCGACTGAAAGCAAGCTGCTCTCGGTTTGGGTCCGGTCGACCGCCCGGTCGATCGTGGATATGGGTCGGTCGACCGGCCGGACGCGTTTTTGGCTTTTCTTTCAGGATTCGGATTCCTTTTCTGTTTGGGATCGAATCCAATCGGGTTTTCTAAAACTCAGGGATTCTGTGACTATAAATAAGGGTTAGAGCCCTCATGTATTGTATCCCTGAAAATCCCTGAAAGTTCCCTCAAGTATCCCTTTTTATTAGTTTGTATTGATTGTTGAATCAATAAAATCTCTCTCTCCCTTGCCCCGAGGACATAGGCACGTGTCGAACCTCGTTAAATACTGTGTTGATTGCTTTTCTCTATTGTTCTCTGTTCTTGTGCGTGTTGGGTACATCTCTGGCTGCATCTATCTCCGTTCATTGGATTCCTCAGAGAGGTTGTTGTCGAGGGCGCAGGAGCAACAATTGGTATCAGAGCATCCCAGGTTCGTCGTGGGATCGTGTGTTGATTTCAAGGGCATCAGTTACTGTTTGGCAGAGATCGTGTGTCGATCTCGGAGCGGCGTTGGGACTGTTTGTGAGATCGTGTGTCGATCTCAAAACAACGTGTAGATTGCTCGAGAAATCAATTCGAAGAAGTAGATAGTTTCAGAAACTCTTCGAGGGTTTCGTGTGGAGGTAAAGATCTTATCTTTATCTAGTTTGTTTTATCTAACTCTGTTTGTTTTCGCATTGTTTTGAGGAATCAGTTGAGAAGATGGCTGGAGAAGGTACATCATCGGAAAAATTCATGAATCCACATCCGCTGAGGATTGATGGGGTGAAGTTCAATGGTACGAATAACTTCAGTATGTGGAGGTGTGAGGTGATGGATGCGCTGACAGCATCAAACCTCAAAGTCACTCTACGGTTGGAGAAGAAGCGCGCATCAACAATTGAAGAAGATTGGGACAAGATGAACCGTACGACGTGTGGCTTGATCAGGTCTTGTTTGATACAAGACATCAAGTATCATGTGTTGCATGAACATCTGCGAGGGAAATCCTGGAGAAGAAATATCTGACGAAAAGCATAGAATCGCGGTTGCAGCTGAAAAGTATGCTTTATAGTTTTCAATGCAAAGAGGATGCTTCATCAATGAACACTTGAATCGCTACACGAGGCTTCTTGCAGATCTAGTTAATGTGGATGTGGAGATCGATGAAGAGGATAAGGAGGTAATCCTATTGAATTCTCTTCCTTGGGAAGAGTATGAGACCTTTACTCTTACATTGATCAATGAAGAAAATCTCTTAACTACAGTGAGGTGTCTGCTGCTCTTGTGAGTTATGAAGTAAGGAGACAGGACAGACTGTCTTCTTCGGGGAACATAACAGCAGAGGTATTGACGGTAAGAGGCAGAAGTTCTAATAGGAAAGGAAGAGAGATCAGGGAAGATCAAAGTCCAGATCAGGCTTCAGAGATCTGAAGAGGAATCAGTATGCCTTGTACAAGGAACTAGGGCACTGAAAAGTTGATTTCCCGAAGGCCAAAGGTAAGAAGATGGAGTCAAACACCAAGGCGAATCTCGCACAGGCGGATGGATCGATTCAGACTCATCGGTATTCTCTCTCTTTGTTACTACCCCTACTGTTAGTTACTCAGATAATACTGAGTGGATCTTGGATACCGGAGCCACCTATCATGTGTGCCCAAATAGGGCCTGGTTTTCTAGCTTTGAGAAGCTAGATGGATATTACACGGTCATGGGTGATGATCATCCGTGTAATATAGAAGGGATAGGTACAGTCTGTATGAAGATGGTTGATGGGATAGTCCGAGAATTGAAGGAGGTGAGGTATGTACGTCAACTCAAAAGAAATCTTGTCTCTGTTGGTGCTTCGGAAGCATTGGGTCTTATGATATCTATACGAGATGGTTTTCTCAAGATGATCAAAGGCTCAATGGTGGTGATGAAGGGCGTCTGCCGGAACAATCTCTACTACTTGAAGGTAGTACAGTTACAGGTCAGGTGAAGATTTCTACTTCTTCAGATGATGGTTGCATAAAGGTCTGGCAGGTGAAAGTCAGACATGGAGGTGAAAAGTCTTTGCAAGCTCCTGCAAAGAAGAGATCATTGAAAGGTGCTGCTATCTGTAATTTGGTGGGTGAACACAGCGTTCTGAAAAAGAAGATGGTGAAATTCAGTACCAGTACTCACCGCTCAAAAGGTCTTCTTGATTGTGTAAACGTAAGCATTTGGAGACCTGCTAAGACTGCATCGCTTGGAGGTCACTAGTACTTTGTCTCTTTTATTAATAATTTATTTAGGCATTGTTAGATATATCCCATGAGACAAAGGTGTGAAGCCCTAGATATGTTGGTGAAGTGGAAAGGAAGAATGGAGAAGCAGACAGATAGGAAGATCAAGGAGTTACAGATTGGTAATGTTGAAAGAGATATGAACCAATTCCTACGATTTGGCCAGAACACTGGTATTGGTACTCACTTCACAGAAGGTATACATGGGTTGGCTAAGAAAATAAACCATTTCTTACTGGAGAAGGTTCGGTGCTTATTGTCTAATGTAAGATTAGACAAATCGTTTTGGGCTGAGGCGATTGTGTATGCTAGCCACCTCATAAATGGAGGACTGCGATAGGAGGTAAAACTCTATTGAAAATTTGGTCTGAGAAAGCTGCTCAAGATCATGGTTTGCTGCGGGAATTTGAAAGTCCGACCTACTTTAGTGCCAAAGATGGTAAGGTAAATCCGCGAGCAAAGAAGTTTGTGTTTTGGGTGTCAAGAAAAATATGAAAGGGTACAGGTTATGGGACCCCAAAAATAAGAAGATCGTGTTGAGTCAGCATGTCTCGTTTGATGAGATTTCACTGTTGAAGTCTACCGTCTCTCAGCAGGTGGAGAGGACGGAGACCAAGGAAGTATCACAGCAAGTGAAGGTTGATGCTACTCCACCATCTCCAGTTGATTCGGTATCAGTGAAGATTCACCGGATGTGACACCGGGTGGAGATCATGTAGCCAGGGTTGATACTGAACAGGTTAAAGACATTGATGAGAATGTCGAATTGTTTGCAGCCATTGAAACCAAAGAAAAATCACGTACGTGGGTGAAGAAGCATGAATCTCAAGCTTGTGACCGCGACAAGCTCAAGTTGAAGGCTGTTGTTCTCCATGACGGTAGTGAGGAGGTTCATATGACTCAGCCAGATAGGTTTGCTGCTGAAGATTCAGGTACAAGTGTTTGAGTTTGAAGGAGCACATTTGAATGAACTATGGTTGGCTTGATCCTTTGGGCAAGGTACGTAGGCAGCCATAAAGGCACAGCCACATTTGATGATGCAACCTATATAAAGCTATTTGGTTCTCGAGAAGATGTTTGGGACTTCACATAGAGGTGAAGAGTTCGATTTCACGTAAAGGTGAAGCGTTGTGATCTCGATGAACAGTTGATCCTCTAGTGAGAAGATGGTTAAGCTTGCATAAGGCGGGTGTGTATCCAGTTTGTTGAAGCCGATGATGGTATTCGGTGTGCTCTACTCTGACTTAGTTGGACCGTCAGCTGAAGACATGTAGACTGGAGAGAGCCAATCAATTGGGGAGTCATTGTTAGCTCATGATGAGTTCTTCGTGAGGTCGTGAAGTTACTGAGTGGGAGACAAGTTCGGTGATCAACATGTATGAAAATTCTCTTAGGGTGAAGTGTAGGGAAGGCATGTGTGGTGCATCCCAGTTGATAGCTGAGCTAAAGGTTCCAAGACGAGATCGTGTGTCTATTTCGCCGAGACCGTGTGTCGATTTTGTCTGAAGCGCTCAAGCCAAGATCGTGTGTCAATTTTGCTGAGATCGTGTGTCGATTTCGCCAGGTGATAGACTGAAGTTCGTTGGAGATCGGCTTAGATTTGTAAAATCTTCACCGAGGTGGAGTTTGTAGGGAGAGAGGAGATAGATGAGGTAGAAGAAGATAGCACAGAGACCGGAAGGCAACGAGAGCAAACAGTGTATTACAGCAAGCCAGAATATGCTCCCGGTCGACCGCCCGGTCAACCGGTGGAGATGGCCGGTCGACCGCCAGGTCGACGTGTGTGCACGACGTGCACAGGATTAGCTCGGTCGACCGCCCTGTCGACCGTGGCATGGAACGTTCGACCGCCCAGTTGACCGACTGAAAGCAAGCTGCTCTCTGTTTGGGTCCGGTCGACCGCCCGGTCGACCGTGGACATGGGTCGGTCGGTCGACCGACAGGTTGACTGACAGACGCGTTTTGGCTTTCCTTTCAGGATTCAGATTCCTTTTCTATTTGGGATCGAATCCAATCGGGATTTTCAAAACCCAGAGACTGTGACTATAAATAAGGGCTAGAGCCCTCATGTATTTTATCCCTGAAAATCCCTAAAAGTTCCCTCAAGTATCCCTTTGTATTAGTTTGTATTGATTGTTAAATCAATAAAATCTCTCTCTCCCTTACCCCGAGGACGTAGGCGCGTTGCCGAACCTCGTTAAATACTGTGTTGATTACTTTTCTCTGTTCTTGTGCGTGTTGGGTACATCTCTGACTGCATCTATCTCCGTTCGGTGAATTTCTCTAAGAGGTTGTTGCCGAGGGCGCAGGCGCAACAGCAGCATCATGGAACTCCGCCGCCGCGCTACAAAGGGATGGAGTATAGGAGCTCTGAGGCTGGGAATTACTCTGATATTATGGAGACTTTCTTGGAGTGAGCTGAGCAGAGAGTGAATAGTAATTAACCAGTGTGAGAAAGAGGAGATTATAACTTTGATGGAATAATGTGTCATGTGATCTTAATTAAATCCAAGTTTTATCCTCGTCATGGCTTACACTTAATACACTTCTTCTTGTTTTGCAAGAATTTAAGATTTTTGTACGTTTCATACTAAACTTTTTAATGGAAAAGAGTGGGATTTTACTCTAATTTTAATCTTAAAAAAATTAAAGTCTTTTATCCAATCAAGTGAATAAGGTGGGTAAGTTACTTCTCATAAATATGAAATGAAAATGACTCTTGTTAAAAGAAGGTTAGTATGAGAAAATAGTATTTTTCAATGACACACAGAAATTATCTCAAGTATCTAATCCTCCGTCTTTAAGCTTTATTGATCGAATTAAATTCTTAGAGAGGAAGAAGATTTTTAGGAGTTAAAGAGAATTTTATCAAGGGATGCAGAAAAAAAAAATGCTGAAAATTTTTAGAGAGGAAATGAGAGAAAAAAATATATAGAGTATTATAGAATTTTTTATGAATAAAATTGTAATTCAAAAAATTATTTTTCAAGTGAGTGTAGACACTAAAAAGAACGGATGTGAGTAGAATTTCTTTTATTTGCTTCTTCATTCTCTCAAATTTCACAGCGGACAAAAATGGATGGCGGCTCTCTCTATTCAAGATCCGCAGTTTTCCTCTTTTCATTTATTTGCCTTCTTTATTATTTTCGTTGGTGAAAATTTTGTGGACATGAGAATTCGTCAATTAAGAATAATTGGGTTCTAATTATTAAATCAAGTAAAATGAAATTTCTTCTGTGATTTTTTGTTACATTTCATATGTCCGTCTGTCATTTAAAAAAAGAAAGCCATAGAGAACCCCCTCACTCCCCTCTCCCTCTCCCCCTCTCTCACCTTCTTTACGCTCTCCCTTCTCTCTTTTTTCGCTGCTCGATTTCCAAAAGGGCGTGTTTGGATGTAAGGAATCCGAGTGAAGTGAGAAAGTGGGGAAGTATAATTGCTCATTTCTCTATCTATCCAAACACCGGAAAAGGAAAATAAGAAAACTCCCTTTTCCCTTTTTCATCTCTCTTTTACACAACCATTTTCTCACTTCCAGAGTGCTACAGTTAATTTTGTGGTCATATAAATCTCATTTATAATAAGTTATAGCATAAAACAGTTAATTTTTTGGTCATGTAAATCTCACTTGCATTCTAATTACAATCTATTTTTTATTTTTCTTAATTAATTTTTATTTTAATATTATTTGCGGTCAACTTTGTGGTCAACTTTTCCATTTTCACTTTTCATTACCATCCAAACACCGGAAACGACAAAACATTTTCCAAACCACACTTCCCAACAATCATCCAAACACCAAAAAATTTACTACTCATTTCCCTTTTTCCTAAAGGAAATAAATCTTACTTCCTACTTCTTCACTTTACACCAATTCCTTAAATCCAAACAGACCCAAAGCGGTAACCTAGTTATGATACTATAAAAGAAAAAAAGGGCACAAACTCTTTTGCCTTTTGCCTCAAAAGAATCCAACACGAACATCAACAAGAACAGCTAGAGAAACAGAAGATCTATTTTCAGTTTTTGACTATCAATAAGATGAAGAAATCATTCCATGTGTCAATCGAGATGCTGTTGAGGGAAAAGGGCAAAATTTTGGTTTATTAGAATATGAAGTCTGAATACTGAAGTGTAAAAAATTGATTTTGATGCCGTGAAGTCGAAATTTCTTTTTGCAACTTGGTTCATGATGATGACGATAGTAAGTTATACTTTCTTTTTTTGGAACAAAGTTGCTTGACTTGTTGAATTTCTTTCTATTTGACATGACCTGCATTCTTTCTATTTAATATTTAACATGGTGATGAATTATTTGTCATGGAACGGAAGAGAATTTAGATTCCAGAACTGCATATGAAGGGTAAAATTGAGCACACCTTTGTGCTGAATCTAAGCAATCTCATACTGGTTTTGGAATAAGCTTTCGATTTTTTTCTCTATATCAATGAAACTCAATAATATTCACTGGTTCAGTGACATTTTATACTAATCTTAATGCATGCATCAATTCTAGCTCAAAAAGAACCGGGACCTGCCGTCAAGCAACCAGCACCATCACCCTCTTCTTCAACATTCAAGCACTGGCAATGGTGGCTCATGGTGGTCATCAACATCTTGTTCCTCCTAGTTGGCCAGGCCTCTGCCATGCTTCTCGGCAGGTTCTATTATGACCAAGGTGGCAATAGCAAATGGCTTGCTACTCTACTCCAAGCTGTTGCGTTCCCTATCCTCTTCATTCCCCTCTACCTTTTCCCTTCACCCCCAAACACCGCCCCAACTCCTACAGCCAAGATTTCCCTTATATACATTGCACTAGGGCTCATCATTGTGGACAATCTCCTACTACTACTACCTCAACTCTCAGAAGTTCACCCCGATGATCTTTAACTCTGTTGTCCTCCTTACATTCTCTGCCGCACTTCTTGGAGTTGATGAGCAGTCTGATGGCTTGACAGACATCTCCAAGGGGAAGTAGGCTCTTGGTTTCATGTTAACAGTTGGTGCATCAGCTGCCTGCTCGCTCATCCTCTCGCCGATGCAATTAACCTTCCAAAATGTTCAGAAAAGGGGAGAATTTCTCTGTAATGTTGGAAATGCAGTTATATACAGCATTGGTGGCTACTTGTGGTTCGGTTGTTGGACTCTTTGCGAGTGGAGAGTGGAAAGGGTTGAAGGGGGAGATGGATGGTTTTCAGATGGGGAAGGTGGCCTGTGTGATGACTTTGGTGTGGACCGGAGTTTCATGGCAGGTGGCTTCTGCCGGGTTTGTGGGGTTGATCTTCGTTGTATCATCAGTATTCTCCAATGTTATCAGCACCTTGGCATTTCCTGTTGTGTCAGTCTTCGCGGTGATTTTCTTCCATGATAAGATGGATGGAGTGAAGGTGATGGATATGTTGATAGCACTCTGGGGGTTTATCTCTTACATCTATCAGCAGTACCTTGATGACTCTAAGGGAAAGAATGCTATTGGCAGCATGGAGGAGGGTTGTGTTCTCATTTCTTCCCGCCGAGAAACATGAGCTCTCTGTTATGTTACTTCAGGTAAGAATCATTTTTTCTGTGGTAGGGCTACGACAATATGTCTATATCTGATTCTTTGTTGTCCTTGCTGGGAGTAACTGTTCTTCACCATTATTTCCCCCTTCATGGGTAAATGACAGATTCTATGTTCAGATTATATGTGAAAATATATGAAAATATATTACTTGGCTCACTTAGCCCATGTCTATTTATAGTTCACTAGCAACTTTGACCACTTAAAGTGCGTCCTGAATTATAACGTAAACTTCATGTTGCTTCTATGCTAGACTAGATGAATCTGTCTGTGATTGTTTAGTTGCAAGTCATGCCTCATTCACTGTCTGACTTTATATGTTTCTCTGACGAAAAACATGGATGTGGGTGTTCATTTTACTGCAAATCTAACTAATTATTTCGGCACAAAGTGGTGAAAAAAAAATTGTTTCTGATCCTACAAATAAACACCCTTTTACCTATGGTGGATGCATGCTCTTCTTAAATTATTTAGATTTGAGAACATTTGCTTGATGGGATTTTCTATCGAGAAATGGTTCAGCGAGTGTCAGAAATTTCTGGATGATAGTTAAGAATTTCGAAAATATGTTCCACATATTAAGATGGTAAAAGAGCACAAACTTAAAGTATATTTCTACGATTTGCTAATATTATGAAGAAGATTGACTTGATCCTAAACTCACATTCATACAATGGCTGAGGGAGATATTGAGGAGCTTACTTTAAGAAGGACGAAAGACCCTCTTGTAGCAGTGGACTTATAATACAAGAGATGACAAGTACAAATAAACATAAACAAATAGCAAATGTTGCTAATAGAGACAAAGAAGACAACACACCAGTATTTAATGTGGTTTGATGAATTTAACCTACGTCCATGAGAGAAGACAGTGAGAGAAATTCACTAATCAAAATGAGAGAATACAAAGAGATTGCAACTCATATCTTACTCAAACCCACAAAACCCAACTACAGTAGCCTTTAACAAGAGGAAGACAAATGAGAGGAGAGAATGACACTCTCGTTCTCTTGCTTGCTCTATCCCATGTAATACCATGCCTATTATAGGCACCAAAAATGAAGCTAGCTGAATCATCTCGTCATGAAGCTAGCCGAATCATCACGTCACTTATTCATGCATACATGTATCATGAGTTGCCATAATTTTCATATGGTATAAGAGTTTACTAGCTTGGGTTACTTTGTCCATTTTGTCACTAGTTGAAAGATTTAGATAAATATGGTTGGTGTCTGATTGGGACAAGGCATGCAGAATTGAATTCAAGTCACTCCAAGAGACTCAATCCTTGAAGGATAGAAGTCATAAAGAATAAATTTGAGAAGTTCTTGGCGATGAATTCATGACACCAACCTGGAATACTTGGGCCAAAGCTTTTTGGCTATAGCAATGAAGGGTTCAAAATGACTGATTATACTCTTTTGAAAAAGATCCTAGGCACATTGTGCATAAATTCTAGACTTTCTTTCTTAGTAATTCTGGTCACTCTTCAGATAAGTCCTGTTATGTCCTCTTGTTAGTTCTAGTTAAGACTTTAGAATACTGATAACCATTCTGGTTCTTACTGTCCTCAACTTATCCTGACACGAGCAATGATTGATTCTAACTGTTTTCATCATATATCGAACAAGGCAAAGCACTGAACAAAAATAATTTTTTCCAATATAATAAAAAAGTTCATATGCTTGTTCTGATGTCAACATTAGATTTCATTTTATAATGCTAAGAGATGTGCAACATGCATAAGACTTTTCTTCTGCCTATATCACCTGTTTTCTTGGACGATCACATTCCAATTTGGCATTTGAAAGATTGGTGGCAGGTTGAAGAACTGGTGAAATTCAAAATTGACTTTTTTGAGAAAACATGTCGTCTCCGGTGATGATATCAGAGGGCTCCACATGAAGAGAAATTTAGGTGATGAGCACTCTGTCTTATTGTTTAGTGCAGAACTAATTGTCCTTATCTATATTGCCAATCATGTCATACTTATTATCAAATAGTTAATGCATACAATTTTTCAAAGGCCGAAATCATTTCATATAATCTATATTAAATCTAAGTTGCAATGTTTTCCATCAGCTTGGTATTTAATTTGGCCAAAAAGTTTTGCAAACCTCATCCTTATTACTTAGATCTTCTGTGATGGAACCACGTAACATTTGAAGTTTTCAAATTTCTTGCACGTCACTATATTATAGCTTTGAGGCAAGCAACAAACTCCCTTGCTAGTACTTAGTCAAATATTGTGTGCTAGTTAGTACCATCAGATCATAAGGGATCAATCTTTATTGTATCTGTGATGTGAAACGTGTACGTGGGCGAAAGCAAAGACAAAATAACTCGATAAAAAGTTTTCACCACGAGAACGATTGTCGGTAGGAACAGATTAAAACAATTAATTTCGATGATGTTTCTTTAGCATGCAGTTGTTTGATCTATTTCAAATATCAAGTTACTAAGTTTATGCTTAATATTATGCAGATTATCAGACTCGATGATCAACAAAGAAATTATTTAAATTACAGGGCAATTCATATTCACACAACTCATGATTTGAAGTATATACTAGATGAAATTTGATAATAAGTTAGAGATATATATCCGACCAGTAAATAAACGATTTATGGATTGGAATTGTACCTTTTGAATAACCTGTGAAATAAATATGGTTTCATCTGTTTTCTTACTCTGAGATTCTTCAGTATTGTAAATCTTTCTGTCACGAATCCAACGCTTCAAATGGTGCGCGATTTGGAGTTCGTATGAGTGAGATATGATCTGAATAAAGAAGCTTGTTGTTGCATAATTTTGTCCGCGCGAATCCGTATTCTGCCTGATTTTGGTGGCATAGAGAAGGCCCGAATGGCCTCGCCTTTAGTGATGAGGAAGAGGCTAATAATGGGCGTCGAGATCGGCAATAGACGTGGCGAGAGAAAGAGATTCGGCGACATTTTTAGAGAGATGAAAGAAATTTATTGTGGAGAGATTTAGAGAGAAAAAATAAAATTATAATAACCGATAAACTAATTAGGACATTCCACCACTAATCGGGGTCTAATAGGACATCCCACCACTACTAAAAAGACGTTTAATGATACATATCAAACTCACAAAGAGAATAGTAAATCTCATTCATTTCATTAATTGTTTTCAAAAATGAATAGATAAGAACTTTTATATAGGCTACAAAATTATACTTTCCTACTTCTATTTATATTACATAATCAAATTGTTAAAAGAAATCAAAAGTCTAAAGAAAGAAAAAATACATGAAAAAGAAACCTACATGAAAAGGAAACTATAAATCCTACTACAATTCTGATTACTAAAAATAAAAAAATTAAAAATTAGAAACTAGTAATCCTAATACTGCTATAATTATTGGATCCATGCCGAGTTGGCGTGTTTTCTCTAACAATAATAGAAACACCAATTTTTTGTTCCATTATCCGCATCATTCTCTCCTTGTTGGAGAGAGCTCGACTCCATCAAGTCAAAAGTGATCTCATCTTGCTTCAACCTGTTGGGATTAATGTGTTGTAGTGTACTTTGATCTTTTCATGAGTCATCATTCAATGCTTTTCTTTTCCATCGAACCAAATACTTACAAGTCATGATAATTTCATCATCCAAAATTTTATCAATCTGATCCAATTTATTGAGTAAAATATTTGAAATTGGTGGAAGGGAGAGTCTCTCAAAATAGGCTCATGGGATGGCTCATCAATTAAGAAGTTGCTAGAGTTAAAATTAAGACATTTGTAAACCACTAGATCTTCAATATTGAAAATAGAACTGATACTAAAATTTGTATCATAAACATTATAATTTAGTTTCTTTAAGATTTGAAACAAATCAGTATTATAAACATGCAAAACAACATCTTCAACATTAAAAGTTTTAAACTGTTTCCTATTATCAAATTGAATTTTATAGTAAACGTTGTTTTGAACAATTTTATGCATAATTTCTGTGTAATTTGTGAAATCACCTAGAGGGGAGGTGAATAGGTGATAATGCTAATCTAGAGAACTAATGCGGAATTTAAAACTAATTGTAATTAACAAGAGATGCACACTCAAACAAGCCAAGCAAGTAATTATGAATGAACAATATGAATTGATGTAAGGCACAATATAGAGAGAGAGAGAGTAAGAGCCAAGGAATCAAGCGCAAACAACAAGATATGTTTCGAGGTTCGAGCACCCAGCTCTACATCCCCGCCTTCACACAGAAGGATTTCAAGTCACTAGCTTGTCCACAAAGGACTCCCACAAAGGGAACCTCCACCGAGGATTTGGGGCAATAACAATTACAAGGAGTACCCAACTCCTCTCCTTACAAACACAACCTCCTCCTTGAGGCACAACACCAAGCCAACAAACAATCACCTCACAACCTTGAGGGATAACCACAAAGCAACACAAGGATCACCTCACAACTTGAGGGATACAACCCACTTGCACAACCTCCTCAACGCAATGAGGGAAAGGCACAAAGCCAAGCAAATGAAGGGTTTACAACTTAGTGGTCTAAACAACAACCACAAACAATTTCTTTCCCACACAAGGATCCTATAGAATGAGATAGTAGATGTAGCTCAAGTGTGGAGAAATCAAAGTGTTTAAAACAAAGAAAAATCACTTGGAAATCACCACAAAGATATTGAATGATAGAACCAAACCAAATTCCCAAAAGACTATTTTTCTTTGAAATATCAAAAACACTTTCAAACAATAAGATTGATCTTTTTAGCACCAAGAAACTCTTTTTAAAACTTGTTTAAATACCAGAGAAAGCTCAGAAATTTCGTCCAAAAAATTCTTAAAGAAAACCTCTTTCCAATGGGGTATTTATAGGCCATTTGGAAAACTAACCGTTGGCAGCAGATCCTGCAAAAATGAACCACCGGTCGACCGCTCGGTCGACCGGCCAACGGTCATATTATGACCGCTGGCAGCAACCGGTCGACCGGGAGGTCGACCGTCCCAGATACAGAGAGCAACGCTCTCTGTCCGGTCGACCGCGCGGTCGGCCGGGGGCAACCCGAGAGCAAACTGCTCTCAGTCGGTCGACCGTGTGGTCGACCGGCTCATGGGGCAGCCAGCGTGCACGTATCCGTGCACGTCGGTCGACAGCTTCGGTCGACCGGCTACACCGTCCGGTCGACCGACCTAGCCTGGCAGCTGCAGTTCTGGGCCAGAAAAACAAGGTATTTATTATCCAATAAATTCCCATAAAATCTCTAAAATTACACAAATGGTTTTATCATTTTATATTCAAATATAAACTTGTGTTAAAAATTTCAACATAAATTTCAAACATCTTGAAACATTTTTGTGTCTTATCATTTTTACCAAAATCCAAAAAACTGTATTTTCTAAAACTTGGATTTTTGAATAGAAAATACATTTTGTCCAAAACTCATCCAAATACAAAAACATGATATTAAACAATATTTAGGCATGATGCATATGGATAGAAATCCAATATACATGAAACATATATATATCCATGTTTTTGACATTAATTCCAAAAATATGTTTTGTTAAAACACAAAACCTAAAATACATGAATAGGTATACCAAACTAAGTTTTTCTAGGAAGTTAAGCATGCATGTATATAGAACAAATCTAATATACATTAAACCATTTAAACTTGTTTTGAATCTATCTGTTCATGAAAATCAAGATCGGTTAAACCTAAAACCGAAAACCAGTATTTAAAACATGAAACGTGTGTGTTGTGAACTTGAGCATATCATACTATTCTAATCTTTACAATTTGGATCTAAACACAAAACTAAACTATAATACCGATGTCTTCTTGTAGAGCGCCGTCTCCAACCCGACTCGATCCAAAACTCCTTGATCCACCGAGCAAGTGCTATATATGATCTTTGACGCTCAGGCTCTTGAATCAACATGTGAAAGCTTCCAAATCATCTTGTTGAAGCTAATCACCAACTAATAACTTGATTAATGATCTGAAACTAAATAACACAAGATTATTAGTACACATAACTACATGAGTTAATCATCATCAAAACTAGAGTGGAAGGCCTTTGGGCCAACAATTTGTAATGTGATTTCACGTGTACATGTGATGCAAAAGATAATGCAGACTCATGGACGACATCAGTTTGATGATCGGTATGAGGATGAAAGACATTGGAGAACTTAGACTTAGTATCTAACATGTACCATATGGTTCTTCAAAGATAGAGATGAAAATTGATCGGGACTAGACACAGTTGTGGACCTATGGTTGTGAACTTGAACCATGATATCTTAAATGAGTGAGAGTAGGGTAATGACTTTAATCCATCATTTTTGAATATCTTAAAGAATGCTGCATTGATGCAGCTTCCATTGTCTATAACGACTCTACAGTTTTATATCCTTAATGTGATAAGGCAGTGCTAACAATGGACAAGTGACTCTTAAGGTGTTTGATTAATGTCATTGTGTGTAACATCTTTAGGAAAGATGTCAATAAGTTCCGTAATCACTGGGGTGATTTCGGGGAAAATCAACGTACTAGACTACGATGTCATCACCTAGTTCTTCATTGACTTGATCGTCAGCAAGGTCATCATCTAGGTGTTCATCGAAATCAGAATCTATGTTTGAGTGATATGTAAACTCTTCGAAATCAAATTTAATCTCAGATTAGGTGTCACATATCGGTGATGTTTTGTCTTGGAGCTCCTTTGGAACATCACTAAACTCTTTTACTGTAAGAGTGAATATCGAAAGAATAGTACTATCAGGCTTGTCTATAACTTTTCTAATTATGGCGATTACACAAGTGGTACAGCTCGGGTTCTGATTGTGAGTCTCCAATTTGATACCTACCATATTGGCATTCTCTTTCAATCATTTTGTGTCTAAACGGAAGGCAATAGCTTCTTGAGTTAGGAAATCAAGTTTTGATATGATGTCAGCTAAGGTGGGTTACAAATTCATTGAAGTTGGTATGCAATATATAAATTCTAACATAAATGCAAATCTAAACTAGTTTTTATTTTATTTTTTAAAATTTTTGTTTGATTTTCGAAAAATCTGTTTTCTAAAATTGTCGGGTCAGTCAAACCCCAATTTTATCAGTTCAATTGGTCAGATTGGCGTAACTCACGTGAGAGGTTTTTCGCTCTTCCTTAATTAAAGAACCACGTTGAGAACCATTTCTTAGTTATATACCAATCGTACGGTATTTTAGGGAAAAATTTACCCTTCAATGATTCTTAAATTAAATTATTTTTTGTTTTGAATAAAATTTAACTAGATGCAAGAAAGCAATTAAACGTGACTACTATGCAAATATTATCTAACTGTACTTTGATACCAAATTGATGTGAAACGTGTAAAGGGGCGAAAGTAAAGGAGAAAATAACTCAATAAAAATGTTTCACCAATAAGAATGATCGTCGGTAGGAACGAATTAAAACAGTTAATTTCAATGATATTTTTTAGCATGCAGTTGTTTGATCTATTTCAATTATCAAGTTACTAACTTTATGCTTAATGTTATGCAGGTTATCAGATTCGATGATCAATAAAGAAACTATTGAAATTACATGACAATTCATATTCACACAACTCGTGATTTAAAGTAGACAATAGATTAAGATTGATAATAAGTTACTGATGTATATCTGACTTGTAAATAAATGGTCTATGGATTGAAATTGTACCTTTTGAATTACATGTGAAATAAACCTGATTTTCTCTGTTTTCTTACTCTGAGATTTTTCAGTATTGTAGATCTTTCTGTCACGAATCCAATACTTCAAACGTTGCGTAATTTGGACTTCAGATGAGTGCGATATGACCTGAATATGGAAGCTTGCTGGTGCAAAATTTTGCTCGCGCGAATCTGTTTTTTGCTTGATTTTGGTGGTGTGACGAAGAACTAATGGTCTTGATTTAGCGGTGAGAAAAAGGGTAACAACGGGTGTCAAGATCGGCAGTAGATGTGACGAGAGAAAAGAATTTGATCACACTTTTAGAGAGAAAAAATTTATTGTGGAGAGACTGAGAGAGGAAAAAATAGAATTATAATAACTGATAAATCAGTTAGGGCATCTCACCACTAATCGGGGTCTAATAAGACATCGCACCACTACTAGAAAGATGATTCATGATTTAAAGCAAACTCACAAAGAGAATAATAAATTTTCGTTGATTTTTTCATTAATTATTTTCAAAAGTGAATACATGAGGCCTCTATATTGACTAAAATTGTACTCTCCTACTTCTATTTGGATTACATAATCAAATTTTTTAAAAGAAATAAAAAATCTAAAAGAAAGAGAAATTACATGAAAAGAAAGAAAAATACATGAAAAGAAAACCAGAAATCTTACTACAATTTTAATTACTAAAAATAAAAAAATTAATAAATAGAAACTAGTAATCCTAATACTACTAGAACTATTGGATTCATGTCGAGTTGGCAAATCATCTGTAACGACGATAGAGACACCAAATTTTTGTTCCGTTGTCCGCATCAATCTGTGTTTGTTTTTTTTTCCCCTCTATTATAACAGGTCAGCAACTTGGACCTGTGTTTGCTTGCATATGATGTGATGGGAAAGAAAATAAAACAAGAAATAGAAAAAGAGAAGCATACGCAATGTTTTGTTTTCACTTGGAGTAACCTTTCAGTGACTTGAGTTCTTCTTCTTGATCCTTTTATCTTTCACTTATTTCCCTACCAAACGACAAAAGTGGATTCTTAAGTCATTATTGTTCCTCACTTTTTCCTCCGAACCTCAGCCATAAATAAAGGATCTTACAAGCACAGGCTGCTGTTTTTTTTTTGGATTTAACGTCTTTTGTGATCTTTCTAATGGGACCACCAATATGGGAAAAAGGTGCCTATTAAAATGATAGGGTTACATAATGCCACAGGATAGGGGGTTAATTACATAATGCCGCCACAAGGAGCCGGCAGTTCTAACTTCTAGCTAGCTAGAGAAAGTATCATACTTGTGTATCACAAGCAGTAGATATTCATTTTATCAACATTCCTCCTCCTCCTCTTACTTCATTTTTTAAGCATGGGTGATGTTCAAGAAGTCCAGCTCCAGATCAGAGGTCAGTACTCTTCTCATATTTTTATTTAGCGGGCACTTAAAAGTAGCAAACACAAATGGAATAATAATAGGAATTGTGAATTGAGAGGAGCTTGGTTGATTAGAGGGGAAAATACAAAGGGCTCTGCAATGGGAAAGGTTACTGTTTTGTGGCATGAGCCGTGAAGGTAAGCAAAATTTCTCTGGAAGTTGAGAACCTTCACTCTTAGAAAAGATATCAAGAATTGTGATTTATCTGAGAAACAATAAGAAATTGGGGTTTATCTTCATTTCAAGTGTTTCATACAATTAGAAATTGAACATGTCACTCATTGGACATACAATATTTTAGCTCTAACTGGTTGGGTTCTGCAATTGTTCGCTGAGAGCTTCAAGCAGCAGTATTTAGAGAAGATATATGGCTTCTTTGTAAGATCCATATATAATGTATAATGAGATTTGTTTCTTAATCCAATGAATCATCTGGAACCAGGAACACTTTTTCTGTAAGTTATATTATATTTGCTGCTGCTGTCAGCCATAGTTGACCCTGTACTTTCTTTGGGAGGATATATAGCATTATCCTTAAAGAATTATCTTCGTGAAATACAGCCTGCATAGGTTTCTATAGGTAACTTTTAGTGTGAAAAACATACCGCTGGCAATAGTTAACTAGGCTTCTTGCTCGTCTAAGTTTGAGCTATGTCATGCATGGATTTTTACTTTCTTTCCTTATTGAATTAAACAATGAGTATTGAGATTGTTTGTTCTCTTGTAAGGACTATATTCCTTAGATAACCTAGGAAATTATTGAAGGATTCATTGTTTGCATGGCCAACAAGTTTTATTTCCTCTATCTTTTAACCTTCCAACTGCCATCACGACTTCGCGTGATATGGCAGCATAAAGATGCAGGTAACTTGGTGTCGCAAGTTTTGGGTCACATCCTGGGTTTCTTGGACGTGCTGGTGGATGCAATAAAAGAGATGGTTGTTTGGCCAAGTGTTCACTGAGAAGTGTTCGCTAATTTATTTTTGTTTGACTGGATAAAGATAGTCAAGATGATTTAATCATTTATATCCTCGGACTAAAATTTCATTGTGCTATGCAAATACAAAACCATAGGAGGCTGCTTTGAACTTTTTGTTTGTTTGAGATGTCTAAAACCTATTTGCTTATGCAATTATACTCTTGGTAGAAGATCCATATATGCTGAGAACATACAAGATACAAGTAATTTGGGTTTTGAACCATTTGCAAGTTGTAGATAGTAAGTTCTGTCAACAATAGGTTTACCCGTCTATTATTGATGTAATACTATTCATTAATCAGTCGATGTGATCTTAATATTATAATTGCCTCCTCCATTTTATATACTTAGACAAGCTGAACGCAAGGAACATTGAAATTTTCTCTCAACTGACAATTTTGATTTTTCATTATCTTACTTAGAAGTTGATGACACCTGACATACATATAACATGTGTATAACATTATAGTTAACTTAAGATTCATAGTAATTATTGGTTTCATTATTGATGGCAGGTTTCGTGCAAAATTGATTATATAAATCTATAATCAAACCATGTATTGTGATTTTCTTACATTGGCTCCCCGTTTAAACCAAAAACAAACTTTTCTTTATCTACCGTAGAAGTAAAACTTATGTTGTATCATTGAAATGACTCTTCACCCTTAAGAAAAAACACGTGAAACATGAATAATGAAATTTCAAAGCATTACAAATTTCATAATATTTAGATGTTCATGACCAAATCACAATGAAAGAGTATCAGTGGGCACCATGCACCTCAACACTAGAGTAAAAATATGTAAATCCCCAAAGCATTGAGTTCTTTTGCAGACTAGAACCTTAGAACTATTCTACTGTGAAAGAGTGAGTTGCTAACTGATTTTGTTTAAACCTTAACTATTGAAAAAATGGATGACTTGGAGCATGGGTAGAAAGCACTTGGTTGTGATTAAAGATGTCACTGGTTCAAGATAAGTTACCAACATGTTTAGCAGAATTTATAGGAAATAATGGGAGTTTTCACCTTATTTATTCAAATTGATAAATATATAAAACTACAAGAAACAATAATAATTGAAAAAATTTAAATAAATAATTGCTCTACTATTTACTACCATCAAATGACCTTCTTGCCCAATTTCCTAGGATATACCCCTCACGTAATTAAACGGTTTATAGGATTTCCCTCAAAAGGAAAAAAAAAAAAAAAAAAGAAAGAAAAAGAAAAAGTAGAAAAAGAAAAAGATGTTCTTTCAATCAAAGAAGCTCCTGCAAAGCACACGGATACTTGTATGATGGAGTCCATACCGTATTGGATACATATTGCAAGTCTAGATATCGTAATTCTCTTCAGTTTCACGATTATATGAATCCTAAAATCAGAAAACGTAACTTTATCAGAGACAACAGGTGCCTACTGTAAGGTAATCAATTTTTTTGAGATAATTCTTAAGATTGAGAGGTTTAACTGAAGCCTGAATAATTTTCTTCATAATTCATTGTGATGTGTGCATGTGATTTATGTTTTATCTTGTTAATTGATTAATTAAGATTCTCTGAGTATTATTGATTTATGTTTGTTGGGGTAGTATATAAATGCACAATATCATCTTTTATGTGATTTATAATATGTGCAGCTGCATTTATGCTCAGGTATTATTTTATTTCTTAATGAAATTTTCCTGTATCTATACTATTTCCAAGAATTGTTGCATGTTTGTCTTCACTCATTTAGTAGTTAGGTAACTGTATCATGCTTCATAGAGGATCTTTTGTGGACAACTGGGCTTCTTTTCAACCTATATCCTCTTTTTTGGTTAGATGCTCCCAACAAAGCATGCAACCAATATGTAGATATGCATAATTTCATATGTTGTTGCTTTAGGTGATGCCACTTCTTGATACAATAATTCGATTAAGCATTCATATAACGGTTTTATACTGATTACTTTTTCTGAAGATAGAAAATTGTCAAATTAATTTCTCAAGCCACTTCTTGCATTTGTGTGCATCTGTGCGTGCATTGAGTGGATTTTGACTTCAGCTTATATGTATATCGTCTGATTAATGGGGTATGTGGTTAAACAACCCCATTTCATTAATTCTCAAGTCACTTTTTGCATTCGCGTGCATTGACTGGATTCTAATTGAAAGAGCTGCGACATCATTGAGTCGCTACAACTGCAGATTTGCACCTGCATATACATTGTTACATAAAAATTACTGGTGTACCTGTGTCCATCCAAATATGATATATGAAAATACCAAAAGGACATTGGATCCTAATTTCTGAAATACTGCTTATGGCTCAGTGATCAGGTGACTTTGTTGTAAATACTGCCTTTCAGCAATTTACGCTTCCTATTTTAGTACATGCCCTTTATTAGGACTTCAGCTTTTATTATGTTCAGATACTGCACTTTTATGCAGTATATGTAATCAAAACTTTTGAAAATGTGCAACAATATGTCCCATTTACTGCCCCAAAACGGTTAATAGGAATAACACTTCATTTGATTTCTCTAATTTATTCTATTATCTAATTATGTTCACTCTTTTCCCAATTGAGAGACTGTAGGATCATCATGCTCCCCACAGGATGCGAAGGCCGGTACCCAATCGCCGCCACTATCATCCAAGTTCAAATGCTGGCGGTGGTGGCTCAGGGTGGCTCTCTACAGCTTCTTGATCCTCGTTGGCCAAACGGTGGCCACCCTTCTCGGGAGATTCTACTATGACCAAGGTGGCAACAGCAAGTGGATGTCCACGATTGTCACCTCTGGCGGCTTCCCATCCTCGGTCCTCTGCTGCTCTTCTCTTCATCCACCACAACCATTCCGAGCCCTGTTCCCTATCCCACTCTAAGAAATCTCGCCCCGTTATACATTGCATTAGGCCTCATCATAGCTGGTGACAACTTGATGTACTCCTATGGCCTCCTCTACCTCCCAGTGTCCACCTACTCTCTTGTCTGTGCCACTCAACTGGTCTTCAATGCTGTATTCTCCTACTTTCTCAACTCGCAGAGGTTCACCGCTCTCATCTGTAACTCTATTGTCCTTGTTACTGTTTCTGCGGCACTTCTTGGGGTCAGCTCAGACTCTGAGGATTCTGCTGGTGTGTCCAAAGGGAAATACCCTCTTGGGTTTATTCTGACACTGGGAGCATCAGCCACCTTCTCGCTTATCCTCTCGTTGACGCAGCTTATCTTTCAGAAGGTTCTGAAGAGGGAATCCTTTTTTGTTGTGATGCAGATGCTAGTGTTTACTGGTTCTATCGCGACCATTGCTGCAGTGGTCGGGCTCTTTGCTAGCGGGGAATGGAGAGGATTGCAGAGCGAAATGGGGGAGTTTCGAAAGGGGAAGGTCTCTTATGTCATGACTCTGGTATGGATTGCGATATGCTGGCAAGTTTGCAGTATTGGGATTGTGGGGCTGACATTTGTGGTATCGTCGCTCTTCTCCAATATGATAAGTACTTTTGCTTTGCCATTGGTGCCGATATTCGCTGTGGTCTTCTTCCACGAAAAGGTGGACGGAGTGAAGGTTATCGCTATGTTAATTGCTATGTGGGGCTTCCTCTCTTTTGTCTATCAGGACTATCTTGATTACTCAAGAGCCAAGGATGCCAAAAGAAGCGATAGTTTGGCTATTGCATCCTAGTTATTTCTTTTCTATTTTTCTCAAATTTATATTTCTATTTGAAACTGTAGACTCTGTGTAGTATAATTCGAGTCATAAGTGAAACTGTAGATAGTTTATATTGTCAAGTGAACTGTGGTTCTTGGATCCTGTTTATTTCCATAGCTAACGTTTCTTTGGTTGTTTTTGGGTAAAGACCCACTGGTGTAGGTGCAGCAATTGGGCAGATTCAACAAAATCCAACCTTTAAGCATCCAAACACAAAAAACTCGGTTAAATTCAGCAGGTTAATGGACTATGGAGCTCTATTGCCACGCAAAAGATAACATCAGGAGCTACAGAAAACTCACGGAACTATGATTTTTGTTAAAAAAACAAGACTTATTTTAAAAGACATACCTCAAAGTTTCTTTTATATTAAAGTTTAATATTCTGTGCAATTTTTTTCTCATGTTGAATACCTTAAATTTTCTTTCTTTTTTCAATATGTTACCTTGAAAATATTAAAATTTCCTAATTACTCTTGCTGCCTCTTTTTCTTCCCAAATTGGAAATTGAAGCCTAATTTTAGAGAAAATAGATGGAGACACATATGGAAGTATTAAAGGCCCACGTGAAAGAGGGGATGATGGTGTTGAAAGTGAACAAGGTGGTGATGCTAGGGGAGAAGAAAGAGAATGATGATGGTGTCATAGGAGGGAAAGAAAATGGGTTCAATTAGATTTAATTAAGTTTTGAGATTATAGAGGTGTTGAGATTATTGTGCTACAGAAGGAGAGAAGAAATGTGTAATAGTTATAGAGAAGATTAAGGAAAAGAAGGTGATGAGGTTACTGAAAATTGGAGACAAAATAAGTTCACTTTTTTTTTTTAAGATTAAACTTTCTGAGAAGAGAAAAATGAAGAAGTTGATAGAAAAGGAAAAAAAAATAGTATAATGATAGTGATGAAGAAGGAATAAGTGGTGTGGAGTGAGGAAGTAGGACGAGTGAGTTTTACTCTATTAAGATTACAGTTTAATAAAAAAAAGATGATGTTTAGAGAAAGAAGAAGAGGACAAAAGAGTCATTGAATTTCAGTTGAAGGGTTAAAATATCCAAGTATTCTACAAGGTATTAATCTCTAAAATTAAGAAAACCTTAGGATATTAAACATAAAAAAATGTACATGATATTAAACTTAAATATGAGGAAAACATTGAAGTATTTTTCATAAAATAAGCCTAAAAAACTCTGGATACATGTATCACATTTATCAAATGTGGACGTTTTTATCAAGAATCAGTTATGTGAGCTAAACTCTCTATCTCTCTCTCTCTCTCTCTCTCTCTCTCTCTCTCTCTCTCTGCGCGCACGCGCGCAGACACACACACATATATATTGAAATCACTTAGAGAGATGGTGAATAGGTGACTAGCTAATCTAATGATGAATTAATGCGGAATTAAAACTACTTATGCAAACTGAAAATTATTAAGCTAAACACACCAAGCCAAATTCCCGGTGAAGGGCTCTGGACTATCTCCTCAAGATTCCTCTAGATAAGAGTTGAGGTGCCGCTATAGCTCTCTTGGTTGAATACAAGTGTGAGCAAACAATCCCAAACATATATCAATTTAAGTACAAGATATATCAAGTATATAAAGAGATAAGCAATATAAGTATGCAAGATATAAACACAAGTGAGAGATAAAGAGAAAGCAATCGCAAACACGGAAAATTTGTTTCGAGGTTCGAGCACCCTGCTCTACGTCCCCGCTTTTAACACTATAAAGGATTTCTACTAAAAACGATCCTACCGGATCACTCGGTGTCGCAACACCTACAAGGAGTTCACACTAGAACTCTTGGACTCACTAGTCCCCTCACTTGTTCCCGCAAGAACAAACACACGCAAGTACACTAGCTTGCCGAGTCGCACCTCCACGCGAGCTCCCACAAGAACTTGAAACAACACGAACCCGCAAGTTCGCCTCCTCAAATATAAAGTAGAACACTTTGGTGATCTCAACACTTTGATCACCTAAAACAACTCTGACAACAACTCTCATATATGATTAATATAGCAATGGAAAGCTCAAGTATGTGTGAGAAAAGCTTGGATGAATTTGTAGTGAAAAACTCAAGAAATCTCTTTTACAAAACACTCTTGAAAAACGCTCCTTTTGATATGGAAGTATTTGGCTCTAAAACAAATGGAGAATACTTAGAAATGCAGGAAAAACTAGCTTAAAAACCCACTCAAAATCTTGTTGAAAACAGCCCAAAATAGCCTCAATATATAGGCCTCCAAAAACTAGCCGTTGGAGTCCAACTCAGCAGGAAATCCTGCTGCCGGTCGACCGCCGGTCGACCGAGGCCTGGATACAGAGAGCAGAAGCTCTCTGCCGGTCGACCGCCCGGTCGACCGGGGACAGATCCAGATAGTAGAGCTCTCTGGCGGTCGACCGACCCGGTCGACCGGTCCACCAACCAAAGAGGCTGTGCACGTTTGTGCACATCGGTCGACTGGACCGGTCGATCGACTTCTGTCTCGGTCGACCATCCGGTGGATCGGCAGAAGGCCTGGTTAAATCTTTTATAGGGATAAAAAATTAGTCTTTTTACCTTTAATAAAATCCCATAAATTCTCATAAATTCTACAAAAATAAGTTCATTAATATACTTTGATATACAAACATGTTTGATTAAAAATCAAAACATATCATAAACATTTTGAACTATTTTTGTAATATAGAAATTTTGGCTTAAACAAAAATCTGTATTTTTCTAAATCAATTTTTCCAAAACTTCTCCAAATCCAAAAATAAGATAATCTAAACACTTTTAAAGCTTAGTGTGTATGGATATGATCCACTACACATATGAGAGAAATATCTATATTTTTGACAATAAGTTCTAAAACAAGTTTTGATAAAACATATGTATATTTTGAAGCTTAAAAACTAAAACGGTATTTTCTAAAATAAAAACTCTTTTATAAAAACACATATAAATCTTGTGTGTGAGTGTATATGAACTTGAGCAATCCATCAACTAATCTATCCTTACATTTTATTTAAAAATAAAATCTTGACACTTACAAACATGACACAAGTCTTCTTGAAAATCTTCTTCTCCTTCTTGACTTGGTCCAAACCATGATTCAATGAGCTAGACTCCTCTTGAGTACTTGATGCGATCTTGATGCATAAGCTCTTGAATCAACACGTGCTAGCTCCAAAACTTAACTTTAAATCCTTTGTTGAAGCTAAACATCTACTAAGATCTTGATCACATATCTGAGACTAATTAAACACAAGATCATTAGTACTATAACTACATGAGTTAATCATTATCAAAACTAGAGTGATGGACCTCTGGGCCAACATATATGAGATTTTGTGTAATTCCGGAAGAATTCGAACCCGAATCTTTCCCACTCAAATACAACCCTATGACAATGCAAGATCCATCCATTGAAATTGATTTACATTATTTCAAGTAACTAAAAATAAAAAATCATGTATTTTGAATACTTTTTACCCATCAATCAAGTAGGCGCAAAATGGACGGCCGGAATATCCAGAGCTTGAAGATTCCAATAGAAGATTCCAATAGATGGTCAATGAAGTTTTTAAGGGGCTGATTGGGAACAACGAAGGTGTATGTCGATGACATGCTTGTGAAGAGTCTCGATCGCTCCAACCATTTGAAGCATTTGGAGAAAGCATTCACTTTTCTCTGAAAATTTAATATGAAGCTTTACCCCGAGAAGTGTACTTTCAGAGTAGCTTCTGGTAAGTACCTCGGATATCTGATCACTCGGCGGGGAATCGAGGTTAACCCCGACCAGGTACCCTTCGTATTGGAGATGAAGTCCTCGACCACTGTCAAGGAGGTTCAGATCCTCAACGGCCTCCTCGCTGCCCTCAACAACTTCCTCAGCAGATCAACTAACAAATGTAAACCTTTCTTCCCGGCCATCAAGACGAATGGAACTGACTTCTGCTGGAACAATCAGTGTGAAGCATCATTTCAAAGTCTGAAGGCTTATCTGGCGTCTCCTCTACCTCTATCCAAGGTACTTCCTGACGAAACATTGTTCCTTTTCCTCATAGTCTCCGATACTGTTGTGAGCACAACTTTGGTTTGAAAAGAGGGGGCATCCAAAAGCCGCTCTACTATATCAGCAAGGCCTTGACCTACGCTCAAACAAGGTACACAAGGATTGAAAAGCTAGTGTTCGCTCTCTTTGTCACCACGAGAAAGTTGAAGCACTACTTTCAGTCCTTCCCAGTGTCTTGTTAACAAAGTGCCTATTGAGGACCATTGTGGAGAATCCCGAGGCTAACGACAGAATCATGAAGTGGGTCACGGAGATTAGGCCCTCGGAGTCACCTTCGAGCCGAGGACAGCTATGAAAGGGCAAATCCTAGTGAACTTCATTGCCGAGTTCACACCAGGATCTTCACTATAGAGCAACCTCGAGAAAGAATGGATCTTGAACATGGACGGAGTATCAAATGAAAAGAGAATCAGAGTTGGGATAGTCCTCAATATCCCAAAAGGATCCATCATCAAGCAGTCATACACCCTCGGGTTCCGAGCCACCAACAACGAGGTAGAATATGAAGCAGTCATTGCAGGCCTCAAGATGGCGACTACCCCGGGGTCGTGGAGCTTGAAGTCCAGTACGACGCATAGTGAGTCAAATCAAAGAAGAATCACAGCCAAAGATAAACGGATGGTTGCGTACTTAAAGATCGTCATGACTTGGAAAGCCAAATTCTCCAGTTGCGGCTTCAAGCAGATCCCAAGACCTGAGAACAGCCACGCCCTGACCACACTAGCCTCAGCCGCCAACTTTCAATTTAGACGCGATACGTGAGCACATCCGGAGGCTGAGCATTCACAATCCCGATGAAGAAGTCTTATGTCTAGATTTATCTCCGGGGTGGAGGGATCCTATCATATCTTTTCTCAAAGATAGGATGCTCCCCGACGACAAGACCGAAGCTCAGAAGTTGCAGCATCTTGCCACCAAATACGTACTCCTCAGAAGACTCTTATACAAGAAGGCATACTAAAGGTTGCACTCCAACCCAAACTTACAGTGCCTCGGGCCAGAGGAAGCTAGGAGCGTGATGCAGAAGATCTATGATGGTGACCTCGCGGGAGGTCAGCCTCTCGCCCACAAAGCCATCAACCAAGGATACCACTGGTCGAAAATGTTTGATGATGTCAAAGAGTATATGAAGCAATGCCCCAATGTTAGAGGTTCGCTCCGTCTTTGAACAGACCTAGCACGGACCTCCACGCTCTGCGAAGTCCCTGGCCCTTCATGCAGTGGGGAATTGACGTGGTAGGTCCTCTTCCTCGAGCACTGCCTCAGTTCAGATTCCTGCTGGTGGTCACAAACTACTTCACTAAGTGGGTGAAAGCAGTGCCGCTCTTTGACTTCACAGGACAACAAATTATCAACTTCCTCTGGCAAAATATCTCATGTCGCTTCAGGCTTCCTCACACCATCATCTCCGACAATGGGACCAACTTCGCGAGCAAGCAAGTGGCGAGCTTCTGTTCCAAGTACAAGATTACTCACCGATCTCCAGCCCCTACTCTCCACAAGGCAACGGGCAGGCTAAGCTCAGCAATCACACTATCCTCGACAGCCTGTGCAAGAGTCTTGATAAAGCAAAAGGCAGGTAGGTGGAGAAACTTCTTAGAGTGCAGTGGGCGTACAAGACTACAAGCGCATTCCGACGTTCTCGTTAACTTATGGGATGGAGGCCATCATCCCTGTCAACATCTGCATGCCAACACTCGCATGGAAAATTGATCGGCAACAGAACGTCATCCAACTTCGCTTGGCCCACGATCAGTCGGAGAAGAGATGACGAGAAGCCTAGAAACGCAATGACACCTACCAGTAACAAATCAAGGCCACCCATCACAAGAAAGTGAGAGCCCATGAATTTCAAGTTGATGACTTAGTCCTAAGGCGCATCATCCAAAGCAGCAAGGAGAAAAATAAGTGGAAGCTCAGGCCAAACTGGGAGGGTCTGTACATTGTGGTCGCCAAAGGAGGCAATGGCTCATACATCTTAGCCGATCAAGACGGGAAGACGCTCGGGAAGCAATGTAACTCTTTTCATTTGAAAGGTACTATCTATAACATCCACCTACATTCAATGAAAATTCACATCTTAACAACTTTGAGTGCCTCAACAACCTAACCGGGCCGTCGCCCTAACGACTACTAAGAGAACCGCCTACATCGGGCCATCGCCCTGACGGCGTCTCGAGTGTCTCAACAGTATGTGCCTGGCCCTCTCCCTAATGACTACTCAGAGAATCGCCTACATTGGGCCCTCTCCCTGATGGGGTCTCGAGTGTCTGAACAATCTATAGCGGGCCCGCACCCTGACGGCTATTCCTTCTTGGGGAGTCTCCTGAAAGATGGAGGCTCACCCAATGGCTTATAATAGGTTCTCACCTGATGACCAAGCCCATGTGGAGATTCTCCTGAAATACGAAAATAATCTTTACGGCTCCTATAGCCTATATCAAGCCCTAGACCTGAGGGCTACTCGGGAAATAAGCTATAGCGGGCCCTCGCCCTGGCGACTACCCTTCTCAGGAAGTCTCCTGAAAGACGGAGGCTCACTCAATGAGTGGGTTCTCACCCTGACAGTCAAACCTATGCGGAGACTTTCTTGAAAGACGGAAGTAAATTTGGTAACCATGTCATCAATAGATTCATTCTCATTCATTGAAATTCTCATATTGGGAACACAAGAGATCTATCTTAACTCTCTTAACTTGTGATGTCCCTACTGTTAAGATTTGTGCAAATAAATAGTCCCAAATTGGCTAGACAAGGGGATGGTCTTGGGTATATAAGAATTTGAGCTACTCCACTTAGAAGACTAGTCTTTTAGGATAGTGCCCTAAGTCCTTACAAATGGTATCAGAGCCATGTCCCAAACTTAGTCATGTATAGAAGATCCCCAAGAGTGGATGGCGTAGTCCCGGCGCAGGCACAGACACAAGTGCAGTGAAAGGCATAGTGCAGCGCAGGCGCAGGCACATGTGCAGTGAAAGGCACAGTGCGGTGCAGTGCAGCAAAAAAGGGCGCAGGTGCAGACGCATGCACATGCACAGATGCAAATGGAAAAGCACAGCGCAGCGCGCGCAGAGATTAAGACGCAAGTCTGGCTCTTTATTTGAGGGGAAATTGTTAAGATATGTGCAAACAAATAGTCCCACATTGGCTAGACAAAGGGATAGTCTTGGGTATATAAGGATTTGAGCTATTCCACTAGAAGTCTAGTCTTTTGGGATGGTGCCCCAAGTCCTTACATCTTCATGAGTGACAACCAAATGTAACCAAATCTCATAGGTGGATTTGCAATATCATCATCATTTAATGCTTAAAATAAGGCATAATGTGCCTTTGCGTGAGTATCAAAGTCGGTCCAAGTATCTTCATCACCATATCGGGTACACTAAATGATTTGGTCACCGTTTTTGCAACTCGACTTCCTAGATATTGCAAAAATACAATCATTGTTAAGGCCATCAAACTTGGAAGGGGACTTGATGCTATCGGCCATGAATGCAAGTGTGTGAAGTAAAAATATGATTAGCAAATGAGGATCTCTCTAAGCTGATTAAACCAAAATCTAGAGTGCAAGACTCTAATACCAATTGAAAATCACCTAGAGGGGGGTGAATAGGTGATAATGCTAATCTAATGTGGAATACAAGAACTTAAAACAAACAATTCAAACGGTCTACTCAAAGTAAAGAGTTGAAGCTAAATTTTCTATTAAGGGCTCTAGAACTTCTCTTAGTTCCTCTAGATAAGAGTTAAGGTACATAATAGCTTCCTTGCTTAAATGAGGCAAAACTGATAATCCAATAATCAATAACAGTGAAGTAACACATATGCAATATGATAGAAAGAATGAAAATACCAAGTATGAACACAAGTAGAACAATAAAAATAGAAACAAGAATAAAAGACAAGGCAATCGCAAACACAAATCATTTTTTTCAAGGTTCGAGCAACTTGCTCTACGTCCCCGCCTTCACCACGTGAAGGATTTTACTATCCACTAAGGATCACCACAAAGGCATCACAATTATAAGGTCTATTCAAGACCCGATGTACACAACCCCAACTCTTAATCCTCTACACAAAAGGAAACACTCAATCAATTGAGGTTTACAAGCTTCTGGCAATCACAAAAATCACAAACTCTCTCTTTACAACTTTTAGGGTTTTGAGTGGAGAAGTGAAGCTCAGAAAGTTTTGTGAGAGAAAATTTTGTTGAGAAAATAGAATTTAAGAGCTGAAATTTTTAGAAAATGATTAAGAAATTAGAACACTTGAAAATTAAAAACTTGAAAAATAAAAACTTGATTTCTTGAAAGCTTGATCTCAAAAACTTGTGTGTAAACTTGATGACTCTCCCTCTACAATAACCCATATATATAAGCAATAGGTAAATATCATTAGGGGTCAATACAGGGCTTAATCTAGGTGATTAGACCCACAAATGGCAAAAACAATCGTTGAGTAAAGTCAATCAGACAGATGACAAATTTGAAAAATAGTTGTTACTGTAGCAGAGACGAAGCATCAGTTGACCGACTGGTCGACCGACAGCTGATCTAAACTAGCCGTTACGGTCCATTGTGGGCCAGGCGGTCGGCCAAAAAATACAGAAGGTCCTGACAAGAGATCGGCCGACCGCTCGGTCAGCCGACAGGCTAAACACAAATAACATGCCAAAGTTTCAGTCGACCGGTCGGTCAACCGACCCATGTACACAAATACTAATGTATCCGTGTTGCACATTCGGTCGACCGAGCCAGTGTACGAGACACTGTGCACAACTGGCGGTCGAGCAGCCAAAGCCCAAAAGTCAATATAAATAGAATTTTTGAAATTTAACTTACTTTTAAATAATTTATATATGTATAAAAAATATATTGGCAACATATGGACTATTAGAAATATGTATATAACTGGTTATAAAAGTATGGGAAAATATTGACATGTTTCAATAAACATTTTTGAAAAACACATTTAAACACCAAAATCCAAATACTTGGTTTGAAATCTTGTGTGTGTATAGATCTTCTTGCGCATCAATTCAACACTAAAACTTAAACATTCTATGATCTTACATAGGGTTACATAAAATTCAAGTCTTCGTCAAGAGGGCTTCTCTAAAATTCACGTTTTTGATCGTTCGAGATTGAATCCCTTTCTTGAGTCAACTTGATCACTTCAAACCTTTCGTATGAGAAAGAATAAGACATCTTTTAATCTCTTGAACCCTGTAAGTTTATAAACACTAGAACTTGATTAGTACCAAATAACTTCATGTTGTTTGTAATCATCAAAAGAAAACTGGGGAGTGTATGTGTGTATGCAAATGACATATTTTGAATAGTATTAGAATTAAGATTACGCAATACTAATTATATTAGGATTAGAGGTTTTCTTATCGTGTAATTGTAATGCTTACATATTCGGGTTATGTCTTTATCAAGAATAATTAAAAATTCAATTCTCTTTAAATTCAAGTTTCATGGTTACAGAGCCAACTCCCTTCTAATCATCGTTCTCATATCGTTCCCAAGCTTGCGTTAGACCGCGCTCATATAGCATGTGCTTGGCGTCAGGCGATTTTTGGTTGATCAATATTTTATTTTTTTCATCGTCGAAGTCTCATCGCCACCAGTAAAGCCTTCTCGGTCCCCTCAACATCTCGTGCAACTTCTCTGCATCTATTAATTTCCGTCATCTCTGCCATTGGCAACACTTAAATCCTTCGATTGCGGCCCCATCTTCACCACAAACTCTTGGTTTTCATGACTCTTCGCTCCACACCTCATAGAAAATCCCATCCAATTGGATTGAAAATTTGATAATGCATAGCAAACAGATTCTGCATCAAATCATCATATGATTCTTGTTTCTTTTGGCACATAATCATGGCAGGAAAATAATTGCAGCAAGAGTTAATTTTTATGGTGAACTTGTTTCTCAGTGCCAATCTCTTGTGAACATCATCAACACCAGACCATGACAAATTTCTTCAAACTTGATTGATTCAAACCCAATTCATATTCGAACCCGAATACAAATCTGATTCAGACTCGGGCTTGCGTTTTCTCTGTGCATTGAATTATCTTCTCTCGGGTTTTCTTCTCCGGTTACTAGCTTTCTTCTCCAAATTGGTCGACCACTCTGACTTCTTTTTCGTTTGACATGTCTTCATCTTCATCGATTTCTTCTTCAATGGATTTGTCCCTATCATCCGTCTCTGCTTCGACGGATTTGTCATCATCAATCAACTGTTCCACTATTGTTCGTCTCTTCTTTGACGAATTTGTCACTATTTATCACTGATCATTTTTTCTAATGAAATATTAGCGTCTCTTCTCGGACCGGTCTCATCTTCTTCTTCTAAGTTATAAGATCTCTCAAAACCTCTACTTCTATTGAGATCAAAGATCTCATGAAAAAAAACTTGTATATCTTCTTTTGTATCAACAGATTTCACATTATTTTAGTTTTCACCTTATTTCAAGCGAAAGAGACACTTCGTGGGTTTTTGGAGTTCACCCTGCGTATACCAAAGCGACTTATAGGCTCAAGGTCCGCCCTACAATACGTGAAAGACACTTCGTTTTGGGGTCCACACTGTGTATACTAAAGTGACTTACAGGTTCAAAATTCGCCTTACGGCACGCGAAAGAGACTCAGGTCAACTTTCAGAAAGTGCCCCGTATCAACTGAAATCTCTCCTCATTCAGAAGATATTCTCAAATGTTCGACATCTCCTTCTTGTCGTCCACACTTGTCTAAATTCTCGATGTTTCATCCATCATAGATTTGCGTGGGGGTGTTCAAGATACAAGTTTTCTAGAGATCAGTCTTCAGAGAACATCACGAGAGATCAAATGCAACTTTCAGATTTTTCAGCATATATTTTACAAATACTCATTTAGATTTTATTTTTTATTCATCCAAACTCCCAATTTTCTATCCACTATGAGTTTGCGAGGAGTGTTAATAATAGTATTAGAATTATGATTATGCAATGCTAATTGTATTAGGATTAGGGATTTTCTTATTTTGTAACTGTAATGCTTATATATTCAAGCTTTGCCCTCACCAATAATGATTAAAAATTTAATTTTCTCTAAATTCAAGTTTCATTTTAGATATATTAAGTAGTAGTTATTTTGTCATTGATATTGGCTCAAAGGCCTATCACCCTAGTTTTGATGATGATTAACTCATGTAGTTATAGTATTAATGATTTTGTGTTTAATTAGTCTCAGATGTGATCAAGATCTTAATATGTGTTTAGCTTCAATAAAGGATTTAAAGTCAAGTTTTGGAGCTAGCGCGTATTGATTCAAGAGCTCACACATCAAGATAGCATCAAGTGCTCAAGAGGAGTCTAACTCATTAGATCAAAGTTTTGGAACAAGTCAAGAAAGAAGAAGATTTTCAAGTGAAGATTTTCAGAAGACTTGTGTCATGGATGTAAGTGTCAAGATTTATTTTTTTTTAGATAAAATGTAAAGGATAAATTAGTTGGTGGATTGCTTAAGTTCATATACACTCACACACAAGATTTATATGTATTTTCATAAAAGAGTTTTTGTTTTTAGAAAATACTATTTTAGTTTTTAAGCTTCAAAATATACATGTGTTTTATCAAAACTTATTTTAGAGCTTATTGTCAAAAATATAGATATTTCATATGTGTAGTGGATCATATCCATACACACTAAGCTTTAAAAGTGTTTAAAATATCTTGTTTTTGTCTTTGGAGAAGTTATGAAAAAATCGATGTTGAAAAATACAGATTTTTGTTTAAATTTCAATATCACAAAAATAGTTCAAAATATTTATAATATGTTTTGATTTTAATCAAATATGTTTGTATATCAAATTATATTAATGAACTTATTTTTGTAGAATTTATGAGAATTTATGGGATTTATTGAAGGTAAAAAGATCAAGTTTTAATCCCTATATTTGACTGACCAGGTCTTCTGGCGGTCGACCGGACCGGTCGACCGATCTAGAAGTCGGTCGACCGTGCGGTCAACCGATGTGCACAAACATGTACAGCCAAGGGCCGGTCGATCGCACGGTCGACCGCCAAAGAGCTTCTGCTCTCTGTAAATGGCCCCGGTCGACCGGGTGGTCGACCGCTAGGTCATAGGCCAGTTTTCAGTCGACCGCCGGTCGAGTGCTTTTTTCAACAGTCGGGAATTCGACTGTTGGCGGTCGACTGACAGCAGGGTTTCCTGCTGAGTTGGAACCCAAGGCTATATTTTTTAGGCCTATAAATTGGGGCTGTTTTGGGCTGTTTTAGATAAGATTTTAAGTGTGTTTTCAAGCTATTTTTCTTACCTTTCTAAGTGTTTATCTCCACTTATTTTAGAGCCAAATACTTCCATATCAAAAGGAGAGTTTTTCAAGAGTGTTTTGTTAAAGTGATTTCTTGAGTTTTTCACCACAAAATCCATCCTAGTTTTCCTCACACATACTTGAGCTTTCCATTTCTATATCCATCCTATAGGAGAGTTGTTGTGAGATTGTTTTTATGTGATCAAAGTGTTTAGATCACCAAGAGTTTCATCTTGTATTTGAGGAGGCGAACTTGCGGGTTCGTGTTATTTCGAGTTCTTGTGGAAGCTCGGTGTAGAGGTGCGGCCTCGGCAAGCTAGTGTGCTTGTGTGTGTTTGTTCTTGCGGGAACAAGTGAGAAGACTAGTGAGTCCAAGAGTTCTAGTGTGAACTCCTTGTAGGTGTTGCGGCACCGAGTGATCCGGTGGGATTGATTCTAGTGGAAATCCTTCATAGTGTTGAAGGCGGGGACGTAAAGTAAGGGTGCTCGAACCTCGAAACAAATCTCTCATGTTTGTGATTGCTCTCTCTCTATCTCTAACTTGTGTTTATATCTCGCATGCTCTTATTGTTCATATTCATTACTTGCTTGATATACTTGTGCTTGATTGATATATACTTGGGATTGTTTGCTCACACTTGTATTCTAAGAGAACCATAGCGGCACCTCAAATCTTATCTAGAGGAATCTCGAGGAGATAGTCCAGAGCCCTTCACCGGGAATTCGGCTACACTCTTATATTATACTTTATATGTTTAGCTTAATAGTTTTTAGTTTGCATAAATAGTTTTAATTCCGTATTAATTCATCATTAGATTAGCTAGTCACCTATTCACCCTCCCTCTAGGTGATTTCAATTGACTCCAAACAAAATTTGGAATCTTAAATAGTTCTAGTAGTATTACAGGTCATAGTTTGAATATAATTTGGTCTTATATGGGTCTATATAAGAAGGGCATTGCTTATCACTTTATATTATTGTATTTTGTAAATGTTCTTCTCAATATTAATAAAGATGTAGTCTTCTCAATATTTTGCATCTATGTCATGCAGCGGAGATTGTTTGAGGGAAGGATCATTTGATTTCGTTTCAAATCTCAAGATCATTTGAGTTTGTTTCAAATCTCAACGAAAGATCATTTGAGCTCATTTCATATATCAAGGAAGGATTATTTGAGTTCATTTGAGGTGCCGAGGGAGGATCGTTTGAGCTGAGTTTGGTTGGATTGGTTGTCTTTATTATGGCATCAACACTAATAATTCAAGATCGGCATCAACAATTCAGTTGTTCGGCATCGAAATTAGCTTTTCAGTTGTTTCAATATTTGTTTTTATATAGTTTTTTTTTTTATTGTGCAAACTCTCGATGTCGTACCATCTTGAGTTTGAGGTAGCATGATACATATATTAAGTAGTAGTTATTTAGTGATTGAGTCCTAATAGGATTTAGAATTTTATATAGTTCTAGTAGAATTACGAGTCATAGTTTGAATATAATTTGGTCTCATATGGGTCTATATAAGGAGGAAATTGATCATCACTTTATGTAATTGTATTTTGTAACTCTTCTTCTCAATATTAATAAAGATGCAGTCTTTCACAATTTTAACAAGAAAAACCATGATTTAAAATCTCGACATCGATAACATTTTTCGCCAATGATTTTTAATATCAATATCGGTATGAGCTGATAGTATAGGATTAATATTATATCGGCTACCTCGAGGCCTGATACGATATTGCCCTTATACATGAGAATTGGCCAATATTTGGAGAACCATGGGCAACAATCTAGGATTGTAATTCTGGACATTTCCTAAGCATTTGTAGTTCTGATGTTATCACGGTGGTTGGTAGAAATTAAAATGCGTTAGTGTATGTGCACACTGATTATTCAATATTAAATCCATTTATTGAGGTATAATATGAAGGTTGGTATCAAATGTGTATTCAGCTCTAGGTTTTTTTTGTGAACCCATTTGAACATCGGAGAATTTTATTCTGGAGTTGGAGAATATGCAGGTGTTCCTATTGCAGAGAGCTATCACAACATTCTCAATCGACTATCATCAAACAAAACTCGGGTTGAGTCTATCCTCTACAATTGAGTGGAGCACCTCACAAAAAAATTCAATGCTTAAAAGGAAAATCTTTACAATTAATTTTTGGGATTTTTCTTACTGTGGTATGCGGTCATGTTAAGATGATAACTAGGAGTAGGGGTGAGCATCGGTCGGTTCGGTTCGGTTTTTGCTAATTTTTGCAAAACCGAACCGAACCGATTAGACTTAGTAACCGAACCGAACCGAATCGACTCAGTTCGGTTCGGTTTTTCGGTTTTTTCGGTTAGGTCAATATATTGCCATCATTTCTTGCATTTTTTAATCACCATTATATTATCATCCTTTAATATTATAATCTCAAATATCCACTATCCAAATTAGAAATAAGAAAAAGATTTTAAGCTTAATATGAATTGAAAATTTCATATTCTAAAACTTTTACATCGTATTTGAGCTCTTATATCAAAACTCATATAATTATTACTAACTTTTAATGATAAGAATGAAAAAAGAAACTATATTAATATAAATATTATTCTCAATTGTGATGGTGTACTTAATATTGCTTTCACATATTCAACATAAAAAAGATGGTATTACTAAAACTAATGAGATAAGCTTCCACCAGTTTTTATTATGAGCTATATGATTCACTAAATTGAATTTGAGTAGGTTAATATATAGGGTGAGAAATTCGGTTCGGTTCGGTCTATTCGGGTTTTGGAACACAAAACCGAAACCCGACCGAATTAGAGCGGTTCGGTTCGGTTCAGGTTCGGGTTTCGGTTTTTGGTCGGTTATTTCGGTTATAACCGAACTCTGCTCACCCCTAACTAGGAGATCAGACTTAGGATGTTTAATTATTTATCCCTGTTTTAAATATCGGCCGAGTTGGCCTAGATATCGTTCGATATCTCCTTTTTTGCCTGCTACCGATATGATATGGGAAAATCGTTTACCATATCGTTTCAGCAAAAAATAGCCAATATTTGAAATATCGACCGATAAATCGCTCGATATATCGTCTGATATGAAATAACTTATTTATTGCATGTCTGCGTGCAAATGTACATTGTTTTTTACTGTTGTGTTTGAATGCATATTACATCATTTTTATTTTGTAGATGATATCTATGACACTAAACTAATTTTTAATTATCAATATTTCATTATACATTGTGTCTAATATGAACGCTCGATATGCGCGCGTATCCCTGATATCTCCTCCGATATCCAATATCTGATATGAAAAACCCCCATCCGATACGTTCCCGATATCCAATATTTAGAACCTTGTTATTTATGAAGGACTATGTATTGGTGTTTGACTTGCCATCGAGTTATCCATACTAGTTTACAAGGGAAAGCTCTACTAGACAATTACCACTGAGTTAAAACTATTTATTTTGGCTAGTTTGCAAAACTGTTCTTATGTCAATTGCTTTATGTAATAATCTCTTAGGATGACCAGTCTTTATTCTCGTGAAATGAGGAAAAAAGTGATTTCGTTGACCGGAAAAAAGTCTTCATTGTGTGTATTGAAGCTCTTAGCTTGAGCGGCAACTAGCTTGAAACTGTGGGTCCTTGTACGTTATTCAACATTTCTGGCTCCAAGCCGTTTGTTTCGCGTGAAGTCCGTAATTCGTAAATGATTTATTACCCAATTATAACTATAGCGTTTGTTTTGACCGTAATTCGTAAAAGACTTACACATCCCAACTACCACTCACTTGCAACCCAATTACCACTCACTTACAGCCCAGTTACAGTTAATTTTGTGGTGATGCAAATTTGTATTATTTTTTTTATGTTAATATTAATTTTTTTAATATTTAACATTTTTAATATTTATTTGCAATATTAAAACTTTTTAAATCACCAAATAGTTAATTTTGTGATTAACTTTTTCACTTACGACTTACACATTACGACAACCAAACACAGTAAAACACAGTACATTTTTTCACTTACAACTTTATATTACCAACCAAACACCATAAAGTTTACATGCATGTAACTCATTTACAACTGTAAAAGACTTTACCAATTACGACTTACGAATTACGGCCAGTTACGACAACCAAACAGGCACGTTATGGAAATGACAAGAAAAATGTTGTAAATTGGTCTGAACCAAGGGTTGAATCAGAAACATATTTAACATAGAGGACTTCTGAGTACCAAAATTTCTTTTAACTAAGATGTTTTTCTTGGACATCGAGAAATAACCTCAGTTGTTGGATGCCGATACTTGTGTGATAGTATAATTTGTGCAACTGATGGCAAATGCATGGCAGATGCCTATGCAACCCACTTTTCGGTTTAGTTTGTGTTTATGCTGTGGATCTCCGTGACCTTGCTTTTTTATTCTGGTTGAGGGAAACCATACTTTTTTTGAGTTTGGGGTATGATGTTCTACATGCACTTTTTATAGACACGAGACAGACAGATACAGTCTGTTGGACAAGCAATTCTCCAAAACAAAGACACAAGTACACGGTTATATATGTATCATTCCTGCATATGCATATACAGAGAAAGACTTGTGTCCTTCCAATTTGAGGCTGAATCCTTCCCACTCAAATATTAACACTCGACATTCGAATACAAGATCCACTCCGTTGAAGTTGATCTATATTATTTCAAGTATATATAAATCAAAAATCAAGTGTTTTTAGTACCTTTTGCCCATGCATCAAGTAGGGAAAAAATTGACGAGCCTAAATAGTGACTTAGTTAGTTTAACAGTGAAGAACATTTGAAACCTAACAAAATTGGTTTTTAGGGGTTTTTAAATGTTTAGATCATAATCAAATGATTGGATCGAGAATTTGTATGTCTAAAGATATAGATCTAACCAACTCACTACATTCGGCCGCTCATTTTGCGCCGCTTGATGGATGGGTTCAACACTTGATTTTTGGTTTATAGATGCTTGAAATAATATTGATCAACTTCAACGGAGTGGATCTTGTATTCGAATGTCGGAGGGTTGTATTTGAGTTGGAAGGATTTGGCCTCAAATCTTTTTAGAAGGACACAAGCCTATATATATATATATATATATATATATATATATATATATATATATATATATATATATATATATATATATATATATATATATATATATATATATATATATGGTAAAGTGTTTCTAGTAGGTCTCCTTAGACTACAATCTAAGGAGGAGTCTTAAAACTCCAACATCTCAAAAACAATTTCACGATCCAACCGTACATTATCAATTTCATGTCCTAAGATATACACACATAAAAAATCAAGTGATTTCTGTTAGAATTTAACATGAATAAAACAGGATCAATTGCCTCTATGCATAGATATCAATATCATGTATAATGAATCTTGAGATGGGGCTTTAAATAACATACCTTTCGAAGGATGATGAACTATCGAAGGATGCTGAACTATACCCGGATCTGAATCTTCGCTGTAGGGAACGAGGTGGAGAGCCTTCTCTCTGCTAAATCTAGCCTCCTATGGGTGGAGAATAATGCGTGGCTCCAGAGAGGGACTTCCTCTCTATATATAATCTTTTGATTAGTGGCCTTCTCATAATGCCCCTAACCCTAATTAGAGAGTAGTACCAGGTCCCACCGACCTTTACAACTTAGTGCACCTATTAGACACACCTAATATGTTGACTAACATAAATTGCACGTGTGTTATGATATGGGATAGGAAATAGGGTATGAATCGAATCAGGAAATATCTTACAATCTCCCACTCGAGACATACCCGACTAAATTTTTTTGAAAAAATATTTATTTTGAAAAACTTTTATATCCCATATCACAATTTTATTTTTAAAAGCGGATGGCCATCCTTTGATTTTTTGAAGAAAAAAACCCTCACGTGAAATTTATCGTCAGTCATGGTGTACTCAAATTATTGGCACTCTACGACTAAGAGGATGACTAGCACGGTTCACAGACAAATTTCGGCCAAGCTTTATACTTTTGCCTAATTTATATCGTGAACTTTCGGCCTAATTACCCTAACAGCTTTCGAGAGATACTTTATTGGTGGAGTTTAGTACGTATATGGCAAATGTACATGTAGTGTATATAATACATTTCCATAAGTGTCCTGCAACGTGTGCTTACCAGGCACACACCATCTCAATACTTAGATGACCGTCATGCGAATACCATCGCTCATATTGAGGTGAAGGCTTAAGGTCGTAGAGCCTACCCACGTCCAGTCTAAGCGATCTTGAGAATCCTCAGTAGTCTTCTCCAAAGGCACTTATACTTTAACATGTGCAACTGCACAGCTTTAACTTTAACATTACAAATGCGCATTTAATAATATCAGTTGAAATAAAATACCATATAATAACTGCATGCCATCATAATAACTGTCTGAGAAAAATCTCATGAAACTGAAATATAAAATGTACTAAGGACACAAATGGCATTACTGAAAATTTGACATAAAACTCCCACTCAAAAGGACAATCACAGATATACTCCCACTCAGAAAAACAATAATCACGATGATTCTAGTACCCCCCATGCATGCACAATGTCCCTGAAAGGTGGTCACTAAGAGTCTTTTGGTAAGTGGGTCTGTAATATTCTCCAGTGTGAACTTATGCACTATATCAAAATTAGCGCATCAGATTGACAAAAAAAACTAATACAAAATAAAACTCCTTTATGCTACCAACCTAAAGTTTCAGTGAAGAAATGAAATCATTCAATGAGCAATGCATAATCTCACTCAGCTATCCGGTTACAAGACCAAAATATCACTATGTGGTATTAATAATTAGATCAAATATATAAGTAAAAAATGACCTAATCAATCAATACATAATCTAACACTGTAGAAGGTACTTTCTCTCCTAAACTAAGGAGCTCTTGTCGGATCAAAATACAATGATAGATCCAAGAACAATATCATTTTATACTACAATATAAGATAATGAAAATTCAGGTATGGTGTTATTGAGCAACAATTTCTTAATTTTCAGAAAACTATAGAAAGATTTAGAGTTTTGATCATCCTGATCGATCTAGTCATAATATTCTCTTCCTCAATCAGACCTTACAACTTTTATCTTTTGATTCAATTGTCGCTCAACTCCTAATTGAAAAGTCTTGAAAACTTTTAAGGAATCTGATTTCTTGTGGAGGAGAAAGACATGGGCATAACGAAAGAAATCATTAATGAATATAATGAAATATCTATGATTTCCCCGAGAAGGGTGAGAAAATATGCCTAAAATGTTTATGCCATAACCTAGAGGACTGTAGGAAAAATCTAGAGCATTTTGCAATAGGCAAAGTATTATGATAAAGACTAGCACCTAATAAAAATTGTTCATATGATGCATTCAATGTCAGTTTGAATGAATTATCAACCAGCAAATCAGAATCAACAGAATCACCATGCAGATGGATAATAAAACTATATTCATTCAAATTAGTACTACAACCAGAATTCTTAAAAATGACATCATATCCAAAAGAAATTATTCTGGAGCATAAATCAAAGTATGCTCAAAATGACACATAAAGATTTCTTTCAAATTTAAAACATGACAAGAATCTAAAACTTATCTAAAAGTTTCTATGAACTCTATTATAGTGCCTACCCTTGACAGATCCCTCAAACTAGCAAATCCTTAGCATTCCCCTTCTCATGAATTCCAACACTCATAATGGGGTCTATAGAAGACTTAATTATGAAAATACTCATCTTGTTAGGTTTAACCCATTTGTTGATGGACACCTGAGTTGCTGCCTTTTGAGCATCAGTAGCCGCTCAATAATGGGCTTGTCTTCAGCTAGCACAAAATTATAGTCAATAAACACAATACTATCTGGAGTTTCATCTTTCATGATGAATAATTTGAGTATGTCAAGGTCTTTATTCCAGTCAAATGCTTCTGAATTAATGTGTGATCCATAACTGCAGCGGAAATAAATTCTTGACATGATTAATATTTACGGACACATAATAAAATTATGTGAATATATATATATATGTGTGTGTGTGCATTAATTCTTTACTGTCACGAACCTATCCGGGGTTAGGATGGTCGAGTCAGAGTGGCGTAGTGTTCATGGTTCATGCCTTTCCACTCTGCGAGTCCGACAATTAATAATTTAATCTTGCCTTTGGGCAATGACTAATTATGATTGTACCCAGTGGATGATAGAATCATACTCAAGACTAGACTAACCTTATTCGATTCAATTACAGACACTTCCTATCCTTTGGGCTTAGGGTTATCCTAATCTTACCGACGCATGTAGTCTATCTTACCCTACTAGGTTACTTAAAAATTTTATAATCACCTTTGAGTAATATATATAAAACTTTAAATAATCTAGCACCACTGTCAATCTTAATGGGTCACAAGTAGAGGGTCCCAAAATAAGAGTAAAACAAAATATGTTACTGAATAGTCTACCTTTGGGTAGATCTACCTAGTCATATTAGGTTTTACTCAAATGATCGTTAATCTTATCTCATATAAACCCCATTGGAGATATTGTACTTTATGAAATGTGATGATATTAGCTTTCATCAATGAAACCTTAGTGAAAACCCTAAAAAACTTTAATTGAACACAAGCAATGATATTTACATTCACAATTTAATCAGAAAAATCGTATTTACCTTAAGTTGTCAAAAACATTATTGGGCTGTTGATTATATAGTATAATAATACTTTCATGAACTTATGCGAAACTAACAGGAAACTTATATAAACTTAAAAAGAAAATTATGATTGTATATACTAAATTTTAAGTATACTTGTATCTGCAGATCAAAATTTTTCTATTTAAGATTGGAATTGGTTCACTCGCAGAGTATGTGAATCCATCGTTCATGGCATTACATGATTTGAAATAGCAACAATTAATATTTCAAATACATCTAATCATACAAGAGAAACTGAACTTAGATGAAATTCAACATCTCAATTACAAGTCCCCAAATAATATAAATTGGATTTGCAATACTATGATTCTCAACTTGAACAATTTCACAATAGAGGAATTTTAAACTGTAAGTAAATAAATGGCCAAATAGCCATACCTCTGAGAATTCATAACCAAACGGATAAATAAGACATGAAATGTCTAGTCACCAGGATTATCATTGCGGCTGTACCATATATTTAATCAATATGCTATTTAATACCATTTGTGTTTCAGTCACAAAATCATAATTTGAAAATCTCCACAAAATCATAGTTTGAAAATCTCCACAATTTTCAAGAAAACAATGTAGATTGACAACCCACATAATAGAACACTAATAGGGTCCAAATTTAATATTGAAACACATAAATAAAATACAAAATAAAATCTTCAAATTTGTCATATGCATCCAGTTCAAACAAACACTTTGGACACTGAAGAATATCACTGCCCTTTTTTTTTTATTTGAACACTGAAGTATGTGTATCTCTGAAGATATCTTAATAAAAGAAGAGAAACTTATCTCTTTTATTGACATTTAAAATTCATCTTACTTGCATGCACAAAAGATGATCGGAGAATACTTGACGCGCCTTAATTATTTGATGAATGTAATTGGTAAATTTCTTTACTCGGATTCAAAGAGATCAAATTTTTTTAATAAAATTTTTAAATGAAAATCTCCAAGAAATACAAAATTGTTGCAATTTAAAATACTCATGTATAGATAATATTTAAAACTCAAATATAGTTCCCGTGAATAGATAATTTAAAAATTGCCAAGATATCTTTTCATATCCTTCACATGAAACTCTAGAATAATTTCCCGTAAATTCAGAAAATCCAACCTGAGAGAGAATATTCTCTTGCAGAAGCAAATCAACTACTCATTGAGATTCATATCTTTTAGATAAAATTATCCAATCTACCAGTCTCAGTCAATAACTTCGTTATTTATTATCAAAATCAGAGATAATATTATAAGAGATTTTTTTTTAACTAAAAGACAATTAAGATAGGAAAAAGAACTTATATTATTCCTCACCCAAACAACATATTTAGTGTTCATCTACAAAATCAATTGTCACAAGGGACTCTATGGATAATTTTTATCTTTGAAAAGATTAAATTTGAAATACCATAGGTAAAGCATACGAGGATATGATCCGAAAATAATCAATTCAATAATTGAAAAATAATCAATTCCTCAAAATTCGCATCTAAAGGCCAATAAATAATTTTGAAAAATGAACAAACCTAGATCCTCCCAATAACATCAGCCTCTTCAAAAAAGCAGGAAGAAGGAAAACAAAATAAATTGTTTAAAAGCCTAAAGAAAAGCAACCATACTCAAAATTAATCTCTCAGCAGTCCTCATTTCGATCTATCCTTTTTGATTCAGAGTTACAACATAATACTTCTCAACCAAAATTAATAATAATCATACATGATTAGATCCTAAAACATAGATAGCATAGCAAGACTCTGATACCACTTGTTAGAATTTAACATGAATAAAACAGGATCAATTGCCTCTATGCATAGATATCAATATCATGTATAATGGATCTTGAGATGGGGCTTTAAATAACATACTTTTCGAAGGATAATGAACTATCGAAGGATGCTGAACTATACCCGGATCTGAATCTTCGCTGTAGGGAACGAGATGGAGAGCCTTCTCTCTGCTAAACCTAGCCTCCTATGGGTGGAGAATAATGCGTGGCTGCAGAGAGGGACTTCCTCTCTATATATAATCTTTTGATTAGTAGCCTCCCATAATGCCCCTAACCCTAATTAGAGAGTAGTACCAGGTCCCACCGACCTTTACAACTTAGTGCACCTATTAGACACACCTAATATGTTGACTAACATAAATTGCAAGTGTGTTATGATATGAGATAAGAAATAGGGTATGAATCGAATCAGGAAATATCTTACAATTTCGAGTTCGTTTACTCTATTTTTTTTTGAGTTCAAATATAACGGTTATTTAAAAGTAGAACAAAATGGAACGATTAGATCAATAAGTAAACGAAATTCAAATCATTTGATTTTTTATATGTGCACATCTTAGAACATGAAGATGATAATATGCGGTCGGATTGTAAAAAAAATCGAAATGTTGGGATTTTAAGCCTCCTCCTTAGATTGCATTCTAAGGAGACCTACTAGGAACACTTTACCTTATATATATATATATATATATATATATATATATATATATATATATATATATATATATATATATATATATATATATATATGAGAAAAATGGATATCAGCCGGCAGGCTGAGAGAACGCTCTCAGCCTGCGCTGACGTGGCTCAAATTGTCACGTCACTGAGTTGCGGCACGGTTTTAGGCGACTGTTAAATTACCAAATACCCCTTATGAAAAGCAACTCTTAGAGCGTTCCCTTGATTATTGTTTATTATTATTTTCCCCCTTTTATTTTGCCGCTCTTTATAGGATATAAATTATTTTTCGCCTTATTTCTTTACCTCTTTTTTTGAAAGATGTAGTTTCTCCTTTTCAGCCTGAGATAAATTTTTTTTTGAAAATATAAAATCTTTTCAGATCAATGTTTTCAGCCTGCGATAAAATTCTACTTTATAGTTTAATTTTTTTTGTATATAATGTAGTCAGAGTCTTGGTCGCATTGTACATTTAAACTGCGACCTTAGCCAAAGTCTTTCGTCGCAGTGTACATGGTGAAATGCGACCAAGGTCGCAGTGTTGTTATTGATAAAGATAGCCAGCAACTGCAATCTAGGGTTGCATTACATGGACTGCGACTTTGGTCGCAGTACGTTAAGTAAGTGTTGTTTTATTAAGTGTTGTTTTTTGGATTAAGTCATTTTTTGAATCTAAATGAAAAATGAAAAGTTGCCTGTTAGTCAACAAGGGATTTTTTTGATGTTTTTAGTCTTCCTTTGTACTGCTGTATTTGTAACACTCAATCTTATTGTATAAGAGATCGTTTTGTATCATTTGCACATGCCTGGAGATAAATGCCTCGACATAAATAAAAAGCATATTGTTTTTTTTAATAAACTACGAACTTTTTCGCAGCATGCATTGCAAACAAAACAACTATGATCATAGATGACACTGCGACCAAGGTCGCATAAGATACATTGCAAACAGTAACTACTGTGACCATGGTCGACACTGCGACCAAAGACTGCGACTAAGTAACTGTTGCGGTGACGTGTCACATCGTCGCAGTGTTGTTGTTGATTAAGACTAAAAACCAGCAATAGCGACCAAGATTGGAGATTATTTTTTTAAGACTGCGGCCATCAACTGCGACCAAAGTCGCAGTGTTGTTGTTGATTATTTATAAAGACCACCAACTGCGACCAAGGTCGCAGTGATGTTGTTGATTAAGAGTAAAGACCAGCAACTGCGACCAAGGTCGCTGTGTATTTTATTAAGACTAAACAGCAACAACTGCGATCTAGGTCGCAGTTTATTTTATTAATACTACAGTCAGAAACTGCGACCAAGGTAGCAGTGTGTTGTTGTTGAGTAAGACTAAAGTCCAGCAACTGCGACCAGGGTCGCAGTGTATTTATTAAGTCTGCGTCCAGCAACTGCGACCAATGTCGCAACCTTTTCATTTTAAAATTTTTAAGGGTGAAGTAATATAATTATTAACTGCGACCAAGGTCGGAGTGTTGTTAAGGATAAAGATGGTCGCAGTGTACATGGTTAAATGTGACCAAGGTCGCATTGTTGTTGTTGATAAAGATGGCCAACAACTGCAGTCTTAGGTCGCTTTACATGGACTGCGACATTGGTCGCAGTACGTTAAGTAAGTGTTTTCCTTTAGATTAACATGCATAGCGACCAAGGTCGCCGTGTTCTTGTTTTATTAAGTGTTGTTTTGGATTAAGTCATTTTTTGAATCTAAATGAAAAATGAAAAGTTGTCTGTTGTCTGATGCGGTCAGAAACTGCGACCAAGGTAGCAGTGTTGTTGTTGATTAAGATTAAAGACCAGCAACTGCGACCTTGGTCGCATTGTATTTTTTAAGTCTGCCTCCATGGTCGCAGTATTTCAACCGATACATAGTAGTAAAAAATGTAATTCACACAAATAACTTTAGAAAACAGATTTATATATATTAAAAAGAAAAACTCCCATAAATAACTCAATTTGATTTATATATATTTAAAAAGAAAAACAAAATACAATTTTTTAACTTCTAATCGTCGTCATCACCATAGTAATCAGATTCGTCGTCAAGAGTCATGCTTTCGTCTTCTGTATCGCTTTCGTCTTCTGTCTCTTCCTCCTCTTCAGGTACAGTCTCATCGTCGCTTTCTTCCTCTTCATGTTTGTGTTTTGGTTCATCAATGAACTCCCAGAAAGGGTCGTCTGTATCAAGTTCAGATTCTGACCCATAGCGAGACATTGTTTCAGAACTAACATAAAATCATCATTGATGATTGGCTTCTTTCCGGTGAAGACGGTGGTGATGGTGAAGACATTGTTTGAATGTATTGGCTTCTTTCCGGTGAAGAGGATGGTATGTTTTTAATCCTTTGCTCATGACCCTTTATATATTTTTAATCCCGGAATTCCAAAAGGTTTAAGCTCTCGGACCACGTGAATATCTCTCAAATATATTTTCTATCTTTTCCCAAAAATTGTATACTTCCTAGGTGACTGTTCAGTTATCCAAAACAGTTTAAAAGTTAATACACTATAACTTTAAATACTTTGAACTCCAAAACAGTACATTATTGCGACCAAAGTCGCATTGGAACTGATAAATGATTAACTGCGACCATAAATTGCATCCATAGTAGGACTGCGACTATGGTCGCAGTGTTTAAGAGCAGCAGTCGCAGTTTGGATATGTAATTAAAAGAGCTTATAAGTTAATATATTGAGAAAGAGACCTTACAAAAAAAAAAATTAAAAGCTTTTAAAAGAAGACAAAATATAATTGAATATCAGAAGATCAGGAAATCCTAATCCTCGTCATTATCACCATCATAAGCAGATTCATCGTCTTCATTCTTCTGCTCTTCCTCTTCATCACTTATTTCCTCATCATCTTGCTGGTTTTGAGGTTTTTTTGTTTCACCGATGAACTCCCAGAATGGATCGTCTCTATCAAGCTCTTCGTCTGACCCGTTTCTAGGAAGCGAGCCTACAGCATCAGAGGACATGCTTTCATCAAGCATGTCTCCGTCAAGTGGCAGAGGAATAATATCTTCTTTACTAACTCACATGAAAAATTCATTATCATCATGAATAGGAGGATCAGTTAATACATTATTTGATGTAGTGAGATAGTCAAAAGGAGTGAAGTCCAGATGGTATCAGATTCACTAGAATATCCTAAAGACAAAGGACCGGTGGGGGATTGATTGAAGTTGAATTCTGAGTGTTCAGAGGAAGAAGATGGGGAAGACATGATTCAAGAATGAATTTTTTTTTGGAAGTTTTTGAAATCAAATTGAAAAGGAAGAGCAAAATTATAGTTTTTTAGGTATGAGGTAATATATTAGTTACAAGCATTATATAAAGGTCAATATTGTGGAAGAACATGAATAGTAATAATAATTGTTACAGGTGAGGGTGAGTATGGTAGGAAGTGGTAAAAAAAATTAAATATTTAATTGAAGATTTATTGCTGGAGAATCCGAAGTACAAATTAACTTTTTATAGAATTGTTTGGCTATATCTTTAGATTACGTATGGTGCACATCTTCCTTTCTCGAGATTAACATTAGTGCATATCTTTTTTTCTAGACTGGTGTTGTATCACGGTAGATATAATATTAATTACTTTTTTTACAGAAGGCATGAGAAAGAAGATTGCGAATTTGGTCGCAGTACCGAAGGAGGTCGCATTGCTATGCGATAGCATTTTTTGTCTTGTATTCTTTATTCTGTATTAAGTCTGCGACCATGGAATGTTTTTTTACTTTTGAATGCTAGAAGTCGCAGTCGTCATTTAAAAGGGGTATTTTTGTCATTTTGTTTCACGATTGTTGAGGCGGGATTTTTTTTGATTTTTTTGGCGCCAACACTCTGCGACCGATGTGTGGCCTATATTCAGCCACGTCCCGCAGGCTGAGAAACTCTCTCAGCCCGCAGGCTGAGGTACAGATAGCCCTATATATATATATATATATATATATATATATATATATATATATATAATATATATATATATATATATATATATATATATATATATATATATATGAAAATTTTCAAATGAGAACTTTCTCAAAATAAGCTTCGTGAGAAAACCATATAAGAGAGATTTTATGGATGATCCGAACCGTTCATCTTGATCTACATACTCTAATTAGACTACTAATAAAAATCACGCGATTCCAAGTCTTTTTACCCATGCATCAAGTGACATGTTTATTCGGCGAATAAACGTATGTTTGTAACCACTTGTTGCATGGGTAAAAAGATTTAAAATCACGTGATTTTTTATTGGTAGCCTAAATAAAGTATATAGATCAAGATGAACGGTTCAGATCATCCACATGATCGCCCCTATATAGTTTTTTCACGGTCTTCGTGTGAGAAAGTTTCTGACACGAAGACATATATATATATATATATATATATATATATATATATATATATATATATATATATATATATATATATATATATATATATATATAAGCCGTTTAAATGCCCGTACTTGGTTGTTACACATTTGAAAGAACCTAAAATACGAAAATGATATACGAACCATTAGTTTTGTCAAAAGGAGGCATAACTTAATTCCCATTTTATGTACTTTGATATGAATAAAGGTTCACACATTTAGAAAGTGCCTGACACGGACGGACACATGGGTCGTGTCAGGTACACGTCAGATTCGCCAACTTCTGGCTGGGTGAAGTGTCCTGCATATCACAATTTATACCTCTTCATCCAACCAATTTGCAATAACCATGTACTTAAGTTTGTTCTTCATGATTATGGATAGATCAAATACCATGAGAAGGCTTGCTGGAACACCAGTGGATTAAGCTTATGTGGCAAGATGGTCAGATGGAGGTGGACCCAATTATCATCATTGGGTTAGCAAAATCCATTCTCTTTGTTGGAACCTTGAACTCGATATCCTTTGCCTTCCTATTCTTGTTCATGTGATCTTAAATGTATTCCCACATAACATTTAATTTTGCATATATTTATTTTCCATTGCTGTAACCCCATAGTTTTGTGCAGCTTAACGTGAGTTGTGTTTTATGTTGCTTCCAGATTAATCGAGGTGGCATTGGTAGTTCCAAGAAGCTAATTTTTTGGTGTCTGATCCCTTGCTGATGTTGTCCAGATTTGGGTCATGAAAAATTTATATGCATCAGACGAAGTGCAACTGATTATACTTGGACTTGCAGACCATAATCGGCTTTTGGTCTAGGCATCATTGTGAATGTGCTAGAATGACTAGCACACTTGATGGATTCTGTTAAATTAGTTCTGAGTATGCTTTGTTCATGATCGTGTTAATTAGTTCTGAGTAGGATTTGATACAACTACTTGTGGATGCGAGTCTATCTGATTGTTATCAAAAAGTTCCAGCTCAAGATTATTTTGAGAATGTAGAATTGACCTACTTTCTTCCAGGATGAACAATTAACGGGATGTAAAGTTTATCTTTCATTACGATGATAAGAACACTGGAAATCTTGCCCTGATGTTTTCACCCATCATATTGTCCTTCTCCTGGGTCTCTCCAAATTTGAAACAGGATGTTCTTCCCCTCTTTTTTTGATTGCTGACAAGAGTGTATTAGGTTTCACAGGGGGTTTGTTCTCTGGATTGATGATTTCATTGTGTTTTTTGATTGCTGACAAGAGTGCATTAGGGTTCTCAAGGGATTTATTTTCTTGATTGATGATTTGTATTGTGTTTTTTTGACTGCTGACAAGAGTATTATGTTTCTCAATTGGTTTGTTTTCTTGGTTGATGATTTCTATTATAATTCTTTACCTCTTTCTCTCTCTCTTACCTGCCTAACAAAAGTGACAATATTGCTGGCTGGAGGTGATACAAAATGTCTAGTGTTGAATTATCAATCAGTATGGGTACCAGAGTCCTAAAAGTACTGTTTTAGAAAATTTCTATACTAATATAACATGAACTCTTTGGGGCTTATAGACTAGGGGTGGCCAACGGGACGAATCGGGTTGATTCGTCCCGTCTGGCCAACGAATCCATGACGAGACGGGTTGGACCCGTCTCGTCACGAATCCAAACGAGACGAATCAAGAATCGGGTAACGAATCGGGTCTCTGACCCGATTCGTTACCCGGATTCGCCGAGACGGGTTAGACCCGTCTCGCCTTTTATTATTATTTTATTTTTAAAAATTTAAAAATTTTCATGATAGTAATTTTTTAACTTTTGAGGGTTTTAAAAAATAAAAAAATAAAATAGGGGCCCGAAACTAATTTTCCCGTCTCACGTATATAATAATATAGGACTTAAAAAAAAAAAAAAGAAAGAAGAGGGGTCGGGGAAAATTTTCCCCGACCCGATTCGTCCCGTGATTCGTCACGGGACGAATCTGACCCGTCCCGTGACCCGTCCCGTTTAAACGGGACGGGTCAACTCGGGTTGACCCGCCCCTAAACGGGGCGGGTCCGGGTTGACCCGCAACCGCCCTGTGCGACTCAAACGGGTCGCACAGGGCGGGGCGGGGGGGGTCGAAACGGGTCGACCCGCCCCGCTGGCCATCCCTATTATAGACTGATGCTGTGTCCTCTTATTACTCTTTAGTTTAATCTACTTGTCCATGTGTCAATATCACCTAGAATGCTAATTGTACAACTTTCATTTAAATCCAAATGTTCATATCTCTAAATTTATGATAGTTTTCATTAAATGCGCTCTTTTTTTTATAAAAATCAGCGTTTGTTTAACGCCCCGATCCTAAAGATACGGGGTCGTTATGGCGACGTATATACGCGAGGATAATACCCCACGTATATACGCTAAGCCTAAATTGTAACCTGAACAAGCTATGAATCAGAACTATAATGATCAAGGATCACTGCAATAATACATATAAGACTACACATGATAGCAATGAATAACAGGAAGAAAATGACAGCTGAATAGAAGTCAAAGGTGATATACAGGAATCAAAGAATCATAATAAGAATAAAATGCAAGTATACCAGAATTAAAGGGAGAGGGCCCAAGCTCCTCGCAAGGCAAACCGTCTCATCGAAAACCTGCACATTAGAACAACCGTCCAATAACTGGACGTGCAAACCCAGGGTCGTCAGAACGCGACCATAATGAGTGTGTGTGTAAAGCGGAAACAGCTCGTGCAGAAGAAACAATGAGCATAATTAGTAATAAGAGCAACTACAGATAAAAGAGACCATATAACAGATAAATAAAAGAACTGTAATAAACATAATAACAACACGAATAAAGATAGGCAACAACTGATCAATAATAAGCAAGCAACTGATGTCTCAATAGGTAACCTATCATATGTCACTAGGCTGGTATCCAAGTCTGGTCAGGGTTATAGTTATATGTTTATCACAGTAATATAAATGTACAGTCAGGTGATTAATGTCAGTCACAATACATTAACAGTTTATTTTCATTTATTATGTCAGCGAACACCAATTGCCACCTGTAATAGACGCATCCCATACTACGCCTACTACACGTGTCAAACAGAGTCCTAAGTTATTGAAACTGATTGGTTGGAGACGTTGTCCATGTTTTAGGTGGGTCCCGTACATACCCGGGACCACGGCCTCAGTTTCCTGGCGCTGAACCAGGCCGTACCGCTAGGTACTCAGTAACAGTAACAGTAATCTCACTGTGAAAACAGTGGAACAGTAACAATACAGATGGGATGCCAGTCATCCCCCAGGAACCCTGCAGTGGAACCCTCAGTCGGCTGCGCAACCTGTATCCTAGGTCCACCCAAAATACAGACGCTGTCTCCTCCATCAATTTTCCCAATCCCAGTGTAAGTTGTCCATTTATATTATTATTCATTCAATTCAGTTAAACCAGTCAATGACAATATTATCCAGAGTACTAGGACGATACGGCGACAGTAACAATAACAGTACAGTAACAGTCAATCAGTGATCGTATACACGGTAAACAATATCAGTAACAGTGAACAGTAACGGTAACCATGTATACGATGAACAATAGGACTGTACCGTGGTTACGGTCAAACAATCATTTCCCAGTAACTTCAATAACATGGTTAAAATAACAGTAACAGTCTAGCTACTGCTCAATAAACAGTCTCAACTAAAGCTGACCATAATCTCATCCATCCATACTAAAGAGATATCATTAACTATTCCATCAACTTATATTCCCAATACCATCCTTGCAAATCATTAAGTATCAGTCCGTATCAGTGTAAGCCAAAACGGTAAACTATTATATCAATGAATCTGTAATTAGTCCACTCCTCAACACCGATATGTTCTAGTCCTATAACCACCAATAACTGAGATCAATTAATAACTGTTATCAAACTCCAAGATATAGATCACTGATATCGACTAGATTACTATCATCATAACTCAATCTCTATCAATAGATGTAATCAATAACTATGCATGTCCTCGAGATCAACAAGTCAAACACATACCCCAATCATATTAAATAAGAAACATCCTCGAATACATGTAATCTAGAATATCTACTCAACTACTTCAGTCGTATCTGATATGTCCTCAAATACTCACTAATAAAGTCATTTCTAACTACAGATCATCATTCAATGTAAATAACATAAGTCCCAGGTCAATCTAAAGTCAACACAACCAACTCATGATTCCAATAGTTCCAATCAATCGAGTATCAATACACATCACGTAATCTGACACATTAATCACCAATCCGACATACATCAACAATATCCAGTACTAGTCCTCTCACTCAAACATACAACTCCGATTCATAAGTATTCACAATTCCTCCTCATATTAAAATCCATCACGATATCCCAACACTCAGTATCACAACATATCATAAACATGCATCTAAGTTCTAACATGATAAGTCAAGTCATTCCATCATATATCCATCCATAATATATCCCTCGATATCATATACACCATCTATATTCATTACACAACTCATGGGTGAAGTCCATAATCTACAAACAAACTATACCTAGCTGACAGGCTAACAGTAGTCGACTAAGGACTATATACAAGTCGACTAGGAGAAGGTGTAGTCGACTAATCAAGTGGGTCAAGTCGACTACACCAAGGCCAAGTCGACTGACAGGGTAGGGCAAGTCGACTGATACAGATACAAAGAGTTACACAGCTCCAGGTCCAACATTAGTCGACTAGGGCAAAAGGGGTAAGTCGACTAATCAACGGCTAGTCGACTATAAAGGTGATCAAGTCGACCAGCAGGGAAAACAGAGAGTTCAATATTACCTGGAAGGAAGCCTAGTCGACTAGGGGTCTGGGTGTAGTCGACTAACAGAGGTGTTGTCGACTAATATCAGGTATTAATCGACTAATACCTCTGCCAGAACACAAATCAGAGATATACAAAAGTCTATTCTCCCACACAATAAAACATGTAAGTACAACCTCTCTTGCACACATATCAGCATACACAATCACTACTATAATCTATGTATATGTACACATGAAAATATAGTTAAATCGATGTACATAAATACGAGGAAATCAAGGAGGAGGAGAATACACTCACGTTGGGGAAACAGGTCGTTGCCGGGCGAGTCGCTGTTGCGGTCGTTGTGGTGCCGTTCCTCGCTATCGGACTGCATGGGAGGGTGGCCAAGGTGCTGGAGAAGGCCACCGTGCCGGTCTCCGACGACGACTTGGCGTGGATCAGGAGAAATCGCTGCTCGCTCGCTGCCGCGGTCGCTGATCTGGGCTGTCGTTGGCGCAGATCTGGACGAGGGCCTGCAGAGGGGGCGGCCACGGAACAGGGGATGCGGCAAGGGCTGTGCTGGAGTTGTCAGCATGTCTGCAGGCTGCTGGGCTCGCTGGATCCGACTGGAGGTGATCACGCCACGCGGAGGAGGCTGCCGGAGAGGGATCCTGGTGATGGCGTGGATGCTGCAAGGGGCCCTGCTGTTGTCTGCGCCAGGGAAAGAAGGAGGCGCTCGCTGGAGGGAGCCTGGCTGCCGTGGCCTGGGGAATATGGGGCGGCATCTTGGGGACCCGCTGCTGCACAGATCTGGGGTGCTACAGGATATGAAGGCGGCCACAGGTGGTGGTGGTGGGCGGCAGCAAAGAGGGGGAAGGATTGGGGCTCCTGGTGCTGTGGGTTGCGCAGGAAGCAGCCAAGGAAAAGGGGTGCGGCTGTTGATAGGATTTAGGTCTTAGGTTTAGGTTAGAGTTAACAAAAGAGGGTTTATATAGGATGGGTTATAGGGTTTGCGGGTAGTACTAGATTAGGATCCAATTAGATAATTGGGTATTGGGCTATAGGACATGCTAATGAGTTGGGATCCAATAGATGAGTGAATATGCTAACGGGTAGGATTAGGAACGGATCTAATATGTTACAGAATCCAAACGGGTAACGGGTAAATAGGGTGAGAGGCTAACAAGAAGAACACCACCACCATCATGATTAGTCCAAATGTAAATATTAAAAATAAGTAATACCAATCACAAAAATAATTTCCATACTTAATAATAATAATCTCAGGAAAAATAATAAATCAACTTGATTAAATAAAAATACTCAGTAATTAAAAATAAATACTTGAATAAAATACAGTAGTATAGATTAGGGATATTATATTCTACCCACCTTAATAAAAATTTCGTCCTCGAAATTCAAATAAGGTAGGGAATGGAAAAAAAAATCAAAGATCAAGAGAGAACACAGCAATCTTCCATGTTGCCTCGTTGGGACACCACGATTCCGCTGCGCGCTCTGATCTCTGCTACCAGCTTCAACATGGAGTAACCGATCTCAAGAGATAGAATCAGGAGGAATGAATAGGAAGGAAGGATGAAATCAAGATGGACATCCAAATCACTCTAATTGAAGTGTTGGAATCATGAATATCAACAGATCAAGAACGGAATTCCAAAGGGAGGACGATCAATTTCCAAATGGAGTCAATATTATCACGTGAATAGTATATGTATATTGCAGTGTCAACATAACTGTCTCAGGTTACAGGTAGGAACTAGGTTCTCTTTTATGTTGAACCTGGCTCTGATACCACTCTGTAACGCCCCGATCCTAAAGATACGGGGTCGTTATGGCGACGTATATACGCGAGGATAATACCCCACGTATATACGCTAAGCCTAAATTGTAACCTGAACAAGCTATGAATCAGAACTATAATGATCAAGGATCACTGCAATAATACATATAAGACTACACATGATAGCAATGAATAACAGGAAGAAAAAGACAGCTGAATAGAAGTCAAAGGTGATATACAGGAATCAAAGAATCATAACAAGAATAAAATGTAAGTATACCAGAATTAAAGGGAGAGGGCCCAAGCTCCTCGCAAGGCAAACCGTCTCATCGAAAACCTGCACATTAGAACAACCGTCCAATAGCTGGACGTGCAAACCCGGGGTCGTCAGAACGCGACCATAATGAGTGTGTGTAAAGGGGATGTTGGCCCAATGGCCTTCCACTCTAGTTTTGATGATGATCAACACTCATGTAGTTATGTTTACTAATATTCTTGTGTTTCTAAGTTTCAGATCATTAACAGGATACAAGATGATTAGAAGCTATTCATGATGATTCCGGTGCCAAAGCTTAAAGATCATACCTTTGCACTTGGAGAATCACGGAGTTTTGGAGCAAGTCTACTTGAAGATGAAGATCGTCAAGAAGACTTAGGTATCCTAGTTTAGATAGAGTTTTAGATCCATTTGTAAAGCTTAGTTTAGTTGATATGCTCAAGTGAACACAAAACACACGTTTTATGATTTGATATTTGGTTTTTATGAATAGTTGATCAAAACAAGTTTACATGTTTTATATGTATAGTAGATGTATTCTAGTTATACATACATGGTTTAACTTGCTAAACAAACTTATTTTGATATCCCTATTCATGTTTTGGAAAAATCAAGTTTGATAAAAATACCGGTTTTTGTTTTTGATAAAATTTGCAAGACACAAAAATGAATTGATATGTTGATATATTGTCTTGAATTTTTATCACATGTTTATGTTTTAACATAAAATGATAAAACAAGTTTTATGGAATTTTCAGAAATGATAAAAGATTTTTGTAAAATATTTTTCCCTAAATTTCTGACTGGTTTTGGGCTGACAGGCTGGTCGGTCGACCGTGCCGGTCGACCGCACCAAAGGGCCGGTCGACCGGACGGTCGACCGATGTGCACAGATGTGCACGTCTGTTAGGCACATAGCCGGTCGACCGGGCCGGTCGACCGAGGTGAGAGCTCTGCTCTCGGGATTTTTCGGTCGACCGGGCCGGTCGACCGCTAGTGCCCAACGGTCACATTTTTGACCGTTGGCGGTCGACCGGGCCGGTCGACCGGTGGCTGTCAGAACTGCCACATCAGCCTAACGGCTAGTTTTGTATAGGGGCTATATAAACCCCATCTCTTTGGGGATTTTGGCCAAGATTTTTAAGAGGAAAAATTCCAGGTTTCTGAAGTATTTAAAAGAGTTTTAAAAAGTAGTTTTTGAGCTTTAAACTTCTAATCTTTATTGTTTTGGGTTTTTGGAAAATCAAAGAGAACTAGGTTTTGGGATTTTGATTTGATCTTTTATTTCTATCATATACAAGAGATTTCCCAAGTAGTTTTTCTTTGTTGCTTGTTTCCAAAAACACTTAGTTTCCACACTTGAGCCATATCTTCTATCCTAAACTATTAGGATCTTTGTTTTGTGGAAAAAGAAAGAAAGAGAGAGTTTTGAGGTTGTTGTTTGTAACCTCTAAGTTGTACACCCTTATTCTTGTTGTATCCCTCTTCGGTAGAGGTGATCGGGTGATTGGTTTGTGAGCCTCTTAGGTAGAGGTGTTTGTTGTAGTTGGCTACGGGCCGTATCCCTCTTCGGTAGAGGTGGATTGTGGTTGTATAGCCTCGGTGGCTTTGTAAGGTTGAGAGAGGAGTTTGGTACTCCTATAGTGGATTGGGAAATCCTACACGGTGGTGTAGGCGGGGATGTAGAGCAAGGTGCTCGAACCTCGAAACAAATCTTTGTGTTAGCGTTTGATCCATTGTCTCTCTAACCCTTACTCTCTTTACTTTGTGCAAGCATCATTCATTCATTGCATACATATCTTATACATTACTTGTGTTGCCTTGCATCTTTTATATTGTAATTCATTCTTATATGCTTGGCTTGATTGTGTGTGCACACATTTCATATTGCTTGGATTGCTTGTGTGTGTGGGCCTAATTTGTACTCATCCAACAAGAGCTTCACATAGCACCTCACCCATTTCAAGGGGAATCAAGAGGAGTTAGTCCAGAGCCTCGCAAGGGGAATTCGGCTACACTTGTTGTATTATATCAAGTTTGTGCAACACTTGCATTAGCTTCCGCATTTAGCGCACTTAGTTTGCATTAAGTTTCTTAGATTAGCACTTACACCTATTCACCCCCCCCCCCTCTAGGGTGTTTTTCAATTGGTATCAGAGCTAGTGCTCCTGATACTTAGGCTTAACATCCTAGGAGTGATCCATTTGCTTGCTAATCTCATTTGCACATTCATATATAGTTTACCATGGACTTCATGACCCCTCCTAGCTTTGACCCTTCCAATATTGATGTTTGGAAGTATAGGATGTCCATGTACCTAAAGACCCTAGGTTTGCATGTTTTCCTTGCGGCCACCAAGAGATGTTATCTTGGTGATTGCAATCATATAGGAGCCAATGCACAAGCCCTAGAGGCCATTAGAAGCACATTATCTAAAGAATATCTTTTACGTGTTTCTAACTTTGATTCCGCTTTTGTAGTGTGGAACAAATTGACAACAACCACCACCTCCAAGCTTCAATTGCCAATCCAAGAAGAGGAATCTAGTGGAGAATCCGAACCACAACAATGCTACATGGTCCAAGGGAATGACTCCCTTGAGGTACAATCGGAAACTCAACTAGATAGTAATGATTGTGCTAGTTCTTCAAATGATTTTGTTGATCCTCATGCTTTAAATGAAGAACTATCTATTGTTTGTGAAAAACTAATAGAAAAATATAACTTGTTGAAAAAGAAGAGTCTAGGCATTAATAATGAAAATAAAAATTTGATTGCTAGACTTGATGTTGTTTTGCAAGAGAAAGAAGAGATTGCTAATGAAAGGGATTCATTAAAATCTCAACTTGGTCTTGCACTTAAAGAAAATGAGTTTTGAAAAATAAAATGATTGCCATGTTCTTTTGAAGAAAAATGAAAACTTGTCTTCAAAAGTTGATTTTGTTTTAAAGGAGAATGTTGCTTTGAAAAATAAATCATTTCTATTTCTAATGATTTAAATGTATGTTTAGAGAAAAACATTGTTTTGCAAAATAAGATTGATGCACATGTTTGCCATGCTAGGGTAGTATCACACACTTCACCTATTGCATGCCACACTTCTTCCTATAAGATTAATGATGACATTTGTTTGCTTAAGAAGAAGGTTGATTGTTTGGGCTCCACTATGAGCCAATGTGCTAAGAACCATACACGCTTGGAATCCTTGGTTCGAAAGAAACAAGTTCCATCTTTTATGCATGCACACCCATCACGGCATACACATGCTCCACACGACACACTCCTCACATGTATGCTCATGTGTACACTTGTACACATTGTGGACGTAAGGGCCACCTTGCTAAATTTTGCTATGATAGATTACATGTTGATAATTTAGCAAAGCAATTTGTTTGGGTTAGAGAAGGGACTAACCCCCATGGACCCAACAAGATGTGGGTACCAAAGACCACCCCTCCTATTTTTGATGTAGGTGTGGGCTCTCACATGACGTGAGAGTGATGACACCTTGGAGTGGATGCGTTCCGGACTTCATGGAAATCAAATTGGATGCATCACTTTCAAGGGAAGATTTGGTGGAGATGACCACCATGTTTTGGAGACAAGGAGAGTTGCTTCTTCGGTTTTGGTAACAATCCTTTACTCCCATTTATTGTTTACATGCTTTCCATGTTTTAATGTTTATAGCATGTTTTTTGATGTCTATGGATTAGTATGTTCATTCCATGTTTATTAGATCCTTGACATACATATATAGTATTTGAGACACACATGCTTATATGAACCCATAATTAGTGTTCTCACTTTTGTTTGAGCTATAATGTACATCATGAATCTAATACATGTGAATTCACATAATAATCATATTTTAGTTTTCCATGATGACTTTTATCATGATGATTTTTATATGTGTTTTTGATGCTTCATGTTTTGAATATATGTTTAAGTGTTAGTTTTCATTAAGACTAGTTACATACTTGTACATAGGATGGGCTACAAATAAATCTATATATAGTTGGAATTGAAGCTTATTTGAACCCATTAGATGTGCTAGTATAGTCTAGTTTTGATGATTCATACATTTTAAACTTGTATTCCCATTTTTGAATATGTTTTGATGAATATGAGTTTCCATTTCATGTATATGTGCATTTTGCCAAAACATTAAGATACACATGTATACCCCTTGAGTCATTTGTTTCTCATGCAAATCTACTTATGGACTCATTTGTGTTTAGGGATATGTATGTATACTTAGTGTGTTGACAATACATACATATACCTTGAAATGAAAATTGATTTAATGTAAAGATTTAGATTTTCATGTTTTGATGTTTTTGTGTCAATATTTAACTTCATGTATATGTCTATCTAGTTCAAACTAATCTTATACATATACATCTTTTTGAGCCACGTGCCTTCATGAATATACATTTAGTGGACTCGTTGAGTTTTGGATATGTATGTATATTTTAGCTTGTATTAGACATACATATGCCTTGAAGATTAAATAAGGAGTTTTATATGATTTTTCATGTTTTTGATAGAATTATGTTTTAAGGAATAATTGAGCTCAATGAAATATTTTTCATGATTATGATCTTCACACATTATTTGTACACTCATATCTATTGCTCATGTTTTGTTTCTCATGAGTTATGCTTTATTGGTTAGAGTGATGATTATCATGTGAATTTCATTTTTGTTTTATTCCTTGCTTGAAGGATTTCGTGCTAGTTAACAAGTTTTCCATTTAACTAGTTGCGGTATTCTTCATATGGTAGAGATTTTCAAACTAAGCTATAATTTTCAAATCTATTTTTGAAAACCCCTACCTTCTAAGGGCGGTAGGATGGGAGATCATGTTCATGTATGCCCTAAATTGAAAATCTTTAAAACTTGAATTATGATTGGGTGGTAGATAATATGATGTATACACTTGAACTTATTGTTATGTCAATTGGTAACATTGAACTCTTTCAATTGGTATCATTTTGATCTTCTTGTATACTCATATATGTTTTGTATGTATGTATGTTTTAAATTCCAAGTATATCAATTTCTATTGGTATCTATCGTTCATACATATATATGTTTGTGTTTATGCTAGTGCTTGAGTTTCAATTTTGTTTAAATTGATTACTTTTAAATTGTTATCAAGACTATGCATGACTTTAGTTTGTATTTCATAAAGGGGAGAAAATTTGATTTTGTATTTCAATTGGTATTTGTACTCCCACTCTTTATGATTAAAAGTTGTTATTTTAAACATATGATGATCTTGTATTTGATCTTCTTGTTTATATGTTTTTAAAATGAACAATTATTACAATTGGTATCATATTTAAGAAATTCAAAATTTGTTTTGGTTTCAAGATTCATGTTTAAGAATTCAAGACTTATGTTTAATTACAATTGGTATTTCCAAATGTTGTTTAAAGAAAATATTCAAAGTTTTGATTTGTATTTCCTATATGCAAGGAGAGCTTAACATCTCTCTTACATATAGATTCATGTTGAGTATATTATAAATTGAGGAGCTTGACAACTCTTCTTATATGATATACGTGTGTAGGGGGAGCTTCACATCTCCTCTTATGCATTACATAATATGTGTTATGTGAATTGGGGCTTGTCATCCCTTCTTCATGTAATGCATATGTGTAGGGAAGCTAACTTAGCGTCTTCCTCTTCATGAATGTATATAGCATATAACATATATTGATTCTTGTTTATTGGTATCAAGATGCTTCATTGACATATTTTTAATTGATATCATGTTTGTAGTCACCCCTTATTGATTTATTTTTTTGTTTTAGACAAAAAGGGGGAGAACATTGTCTTTTATTGTTTTGTTTGACATAAAGGGGAAGAAAGATTTTTACCCCTCATTTTATCTATGGTTTTGATTGTTTACCCCTTTGTTGATGATTGACAAAAGGGGGAGAAGTATTTGTGTTTTATATTATATGCATGCTTATGTTTATGCATATATTATGTTTTAATCTCAAGAATATTAAGTTTAATTGATTTATAGAGTTTGCTTTGTAATTGGTATCTAGAGCTTATTTTGTTTTGAATATTCCAATTGATATCTAGAACCATTTATTGTTTATGCATATGCATGTTTCATGTTTAATATTCATTGCATATATTTATTGTTTATTCCTATGCATGAGTTAAGGGGGAGCTTCCTTGAAGCTTATCTTTAATCCATGCATATATAACTCCATGAGTTTTGTCATCATCAAAAAGGGGGAGATTGTTGGCCCAATGGCCTTCCACTCTAGTTTTGATGATGATCAACACTCATGTAGTTATGTTTACTAATATTCTTGTGTTTCTAAGTTTCAGATCATTAACAGGATACAAGATGATTAGAAGCTATTCATGATGATTCCGGTGCCAAAGCTTAAAGATCATACCTTTGCACTTGGAGAATCACGGAGTTTTGGAGCAAGTCTACTTGAAGATGAAGATCGTCAAGAAGACTTAGGTATCTTAGTTTAGATAGAGTTTTAGATCCATTTGTAAAGCTTAGTTTAGTTGATATGCTCAAGTGAACACAAAACACACGTTTTATGATTTGATATTTGGTTTTTATGAATAGTTGATCAAAACAAGTTTACATGTTTTATATGTATAGTAGATGTATTCTAGTTATACATACATGGTTTAACTTGCTAAACAAACTTATTTTGATATCCCTATTCATGTTTTGGAAAAATCAAGTTTGATAAAATACCGGTTTTTGTTTTTGATAAAATTTGCAAGACACAAAAATGAATTGATATGTTGATATATTGTCTTGAAATTTTTATCACATGTTTATGTTTTAACATAAAATGATAAAACAAGTTTTATAGAATTTTCAGAAATGATAAAAGATTTTTGTAAAATATTTTTCCCTAAATTTCTGACCTGGTTTTTGGCTGACAGGCTGGTCGGTCGACCGTGCCGGTCGACCGTGCCCTTTGGCACGGTCGACCGGGACGGTCGACCGATGTGCACAGATGTGCACGTCTGTTAGGCACATAGCCGGTCGACCGGGCCGGTCGACCGAGGTGAGAGCTCTGCTCTCGGGATTTTTTCGGTCGACCGGGCCGGTCGACCGCTAGTGCCCAACGGTCACATTTTTTACCGTTGGCGGTCGACCGGGCCGGTCGACCGGTGGCTGTCAGAACTGCCACATCAGCCTAACGGCTAGTTTTGTATAGGGGCTATATAAACCCCATCTCTTTGGGGATTTTGGCCAAGATTTTTAAGAGGAAAATTCCAGGTTTCTGAAGTATTTAAAAGAGTTTTAAAAGTAGTTTTTGAGCTTTAAACTTTAATCTTTATTGTTTTGGGTTTTTGGAAAATCAAAGAGAACTAGGTTTTGGGATTTTGATTTGATCTTTTATTTCTATCATATACAAGAGATTTCCCAAGTAGTTTTTCTTTGTTGCTTGTTTCCAAAAACACTTAGTTTCCACACTTGAGCCATATCTTCTATCCTAAACTATTAGGATCTTTATTTTGTGGAAAAAGAAAGAAAGAGAGAGTTTTGAGGTTGTTGTTTGTAACCTCTAAGTTGTACACCCTTATTCTTGTTGTATCCCTCTTCGGTAGAGGTGATCGGGTGATTAGTTTGTGAGCCTCTTAGGTAGAGGTGTTTGTTGTAGTTGGCTACGGGCCGTATCCCTCTTCGGTAGAGGTGGATTGTGGTTGTATAGCCTCGGTGGCTTTGTAAGGTTGAGAGAGGAGTTTGGTACTCCTATAGTGGATTGGGAAATCCTACACGGTGGTGTAGGCGGGGATGTAGAGCAAGGTGCTCGAACCTCGAAACAAATCTTTGTGTTAGCGTTTGATCCATTGTCTCTCTAACCCTTACTCTCTTTACTTTGTGCAAGCATCATTCATTCATTGCATACATATCTTATACATTACTTGTGTTGCCTTGCATCTTTTATATTGTAATTCATTCTTATATGCTTGGTTTGATTGTGTGTGCACACATTTCATATTGCTTGGATTGCTTGTGTGTGTGGGCCTAATTTGTACTCATCCAACAAAAGCTTCACATAGCACCTCAACCCATTTCAAGGGGAATCAAGAGGAGTTAGTCCAGAGCCTCGCAAGGGGAATTCGGCTACACTTGTTGTATTATATCAAGTTTGTGCAACACTTGCATTAGCTTCCGCATTTAGCGCACTTAGTTTGCATTAAGTTTCTTAGATTAGCACTTACACCTATTCACCCCCCCTCTAGGTGTTTTTCAATTGGTATCAGAGCTAGTGCTCCTGATACTTAGGCTTAAAATCCTAGGAGTGATCCATTTGCTTGCTAATCTCATTTGCACATTCATATATAGTTTACCATGGACTTCATGACCCCTCCTAGCTTTGACCCTTCCAACATTGATGTTTGGAAGTATAGGATGTCCATGTACCTAAAGACCCTAGGTTTGCATGTTTTCCTTGCGGCCACCAAGAGATGTTATCTTGGTGATTGCAATCATATAGGAGCCAATGCACAAGCCCTAGAGGCCATTAGAAGCACATTATCTAAAGAATATCTTTTACGTGTTTCTAACTTTGATTCCGCTTTTGTAGTGTGGAACAAATTGACAACAACCACCACCTCCAAGCTTCAATTGCCAATCCAAGAAGAGGAATCTAGTGGAGAATCCGAACCACAACAATGCTACATGGTCCAAGGGAATGACTCCTTGAGGTACAATCGGAAACTCAACTAGATAGTAATGATTGTGCTAGTTCTTCAAATGATTTTGTTGATCCCCATGCTTTAAATGAAGAACTATCTATTGTTTGTGAAAAACTAATAGAAAAATATAACTTGTTGAAAAAGAAGAGTCTAGGCATTAATAATGAAAATAAAAATTTGATTGCTAGACTTGATGTTGTTTTGCAAGAGAAAGAAGAGATTGCTAATGAAAGGGATTCATTAAAATCTCAACTTGGTCTTGCACTTAAAGAAAATGAGTTTTTGAAAAATAAAAATGATTGCCATGTTCTTTTGAAGAAAAATGAAAACTTGTCTTCAAAAGTTGATTTTGTTTTAAAGGAGAATGTTGCTTTGAAAAATAAAATCATTTCTATTTCTAATGATTTAAATGTATGTTTAGAGAAAAACATTGTTTTGCAAAATAAGATTGATGCACATGTTTGCCATGCTAGGGTAGTATCACACACTTCACCTATTGCATGCCACACTTCTTCCTATAAGATTAATGATGACATTTGTTTGCTTAAGAAGAAGGTTGATTGTTTGGGCTCCACTATGAGCCAATGTGCTAAGAACCATACACGCTTGGAATCCTTGGTTCGAAAGAAACAAGTTCCATCTTTTATGCATGCACACCCATCACGGCATACACATGCTCCACACGGACACACTCCTCACATGTATGCTCATGTGTACACTTGTACACATTGTGGACGTAAGGGCCACCTTGCTAAATTTTGCTATGATAGATTACATGTTGATAATTTAGCAAAGAAATTTGTTTGGGTTAGAGAAGGGACTAACCCCCATGGACCCAACAAGATGTGGGTACCAAAGACCACCCCTCCTATTTTTGATGTAGGTGTGGGCTCTCACATGACGTGAGAGTGATGACACCTTGGAGTGGATGCGTTCCGGACTTCATGGAAATCAAATTGGATGCATCACTTTCAGGGAAGATTTGGTGGAGATGACCACCATGTTTTGGAGACAAGGAGAGTTGCTTCTTCGGTTTTGGTAACAATCCTTTACTCCCATTTATTGTTTACATGCTTTCCATGTTTTAATGTTTATAGCATGTTTTTGATGTCTATGGATTAGTATGTTCATTCCATGTTTATTAGATCCTTGACATACATATATAGTATTTGAGACACACATGCTTATATGAACCCATAATTAGTGTTCTCACTTTTGTTTGAGCTATAATGTACATCATGAATCTAATACATGTGAATTCACATAATAATCATATTTTAGTTTTCCATGATGACTTTTATCATGATGATTTTTATATGTGTTTTTGATGCTTCATGTTTTGAATATATGTTTAAGTGTTAGTTTTCATTAAGACTAGTTACATACTTGTACATAGGATGGGCTACAAATAAATCTATATATAGTTGGAATTGAATGCTTATTTGAACCCATTAGATGTGCTAGTATAGTCTAGTTTTGATGATTCATACATTTTAAACTTGTATTCCCATTTTTGAATATGTTTTGATGAATATGAGTTTCCATTTCATGTATATGTGCATTTTGCCAAAACATTAAGATACACATGTATACCCCTTGAGTCATTTGTTTCTCATGCAAATCTACTTATGGACTCATTTGTGTTTAGGGATATGTATGTATACTTAGTGTGTTGACAATACATACATATACCTTGAAATGAAATTGATTTAATGTAAAGATTTAGATTTCATGTTTTGATGTTTTTTGTGTCAATATTTAACTTCATGTATATGTCTATCTAGTTCAAACTAATCTTATACATATACATCTTTTTGAGCCACGTGCCTTCATGAATATACATTTAGTGGACTCGTTGAGTTTTGGATATGTATGTATATTTTAGCTTGTATTAGACATACATATGCCTTGAAGATTAAATAAGGAGTTTTATAAGATTTTTCATGTTTTTGATAGAATTATGTTTTAAGGAATAATTGAGCTCAATGAAATATTTTTCATGATTATGATCTTCACACATTATTTGTACACTCATATCTATTACTCATGTTTTGTTTCTCATGAGTTATGCTTTATTGGTTAGAGTGATGATTATCATGTGAATTTCATTTTTGTTTTATTCCTTGCTTGAAGGATTTCGTGCTAGTTAACAAGTTTTCCATTTAACTAGTTGCGGTATTCTTCATATGGTAGAGATTTTCAAACTAAGCTATAATTTTCAAATCTATTTTTGAAAACCCCTACCTTCTAAGGCGGTAGGATGGGAGATCATGTTCATGTATGCCCTAAATTGAAAATCTTTAAAACTTGAATTATGATTGGGTGGTAGATAATATGATGTATACACTTGAACTTATTGTTATGTCAATTGGTATCATTGAACTCTTTCAATTGGTATCATTTTGATCTTCTTGTATACTCATATATGTTTTGTATGTATGTATGCTTTAAATTCCAAGTATATCAATTCTATTGGTATCTATCGTTCATACATATATGTTTTGTGTTTATGCTAGTGCTTGAGTTTCAATTTTGTTTAAATTGATTACTTTTAAATTGTTATCAAGACTATGCATGACTTTAGTTTGTATTTCATAAAGGGGGAGAAATTTGATTTTGTATTTCAATTGGTATTTGTACTCCCACTCTTTATGATTAAAAGTTGTTATTTTAAACATATGATGATCTTGTATTTGATCTTCTTGTTTATATGTTTTTAAAATGAACAATTATTACAATTGGTATCATATTTAAGAAATTCAAAATTTGTTTTGGTTTCAAGATTCATGTTTAAGAATTCATGACTTATGTTTAATTACAATTGGTATTTCCAAAATGTTGTTTAAAGAAAATATTCAAAGTTTTGATTTGTATTTCCTATATGCAAGGAGAGCTTAACATCTCTCTTACATATAAATTCATGTTGAGTATATTATAAATTGAGGAGCTTGACAACTCTTCTTTATATGATATACGTGTGTAGGGGGAGCTTCACATCTCCTCTTATGCATTACATAATATGTGTTATGTGAATTGGGGCTTGTCATCCCTTCTTCATGTAATGCATATGTGTAGGGAAGCTAACTTAGCGTCTTCCTCTTCATGAATGTATATAGCATATAACATATATTGATTCTTGTTTATTGGTATCAAGATGCTTCATTGACATATTTTTAATTGATATCATGTTTGTAGTCACCCCTTATTGATTTTGTTTTTTTGTTTTAGACAAAAGGGGGAGAACATTGTCTTTTATTGTTTTGTTTGACATAAAGGGGAAGAAAGATTTTTACCCCTCATTTTATCTATGGTTGATTGTTTACCCCTTTGTTGATGATTGACAAAAAGGGGGAGAAGTATTTGTGTTTTATATTATATGCATGCTTATGTTTATGCATATATTATGTTTTAATCTCAAGAATATTAAGTTTAATTGATTTATAGAGTTTGCTTTGTAATTGGTATCTAGAGCTTATTTTGTTTTGAATATTCCAATTGATATCTAGAACCATTTATTGTTTATGCATATGCATGTTTCATGTTTAATATTCATTGCATATATTTATTGTTTATTCCTATGCATGAGTTAAGGGGGAGCTTCCTTGAAGCTTATCTTTAATCCATGCATATATAACTCCATGAGTTTTGTCATCATCAAAAAGGGGGAGATTGTTGGCCCAATGGCCTTCCACTCTAGTTTTGATGATGATCAACACTCATGTAGTTATGTTTACTAATATTCTTGTGTTTCTAAGTTTCAGATCATTAACAGGATACAAGATGATTAGAAGCTATTCATGATGATTCCGGTGCCAAAGCTTAAAGATCATACCTTTGCACTTGGAAAATCACGGAGTTTTGGAGCAAGTCTACTTGAAGATGAAGATCGTCAAGAAGACTTAGGTATCTTAGTTTAGATAGAGTTTTAGATCCATTTGTAAAGCTTAGTTTAGTTGATATGCTCAAGTGAACACAAAACACACGTTTTATGATTTGATATTTGGTTTTTATGAATAGTTGATCAAAACAAGTTTACATGTTTTATATGTATAGTAGATGTATTCTAGTTATACATACATGGTTTAACTTGCTAAACAAACTTATTTTGATATCCCTATTCATGTTTGGAAAAATCAAGTTTGATAAAAATACCGGTTTTTGTTTTTGATAAATTTGCAAGACACAAAAATGAATTGATATGTTGATATATTGTCTTGAAATTTTTATCACATGTTTATGTTTTAACATAAAATGATAAAACAAGTTTTATAGAATTTTCAGAAACGATAAAAGATTTTTGTAAAATATTTTTCCCTAAATTTCTGACCTGGTTTTTGGGCTGACAGGCTGGTCGGTCGACCGGGACGGTCGACCGATGTGCACAGATGTGCACGTCTGTTAGGCACATAGCCGGTCGACCGGGCCGGTCGACCGAGGTGAGAGCTCTGCTCTCGGATTTTTCGGTCGACCGGGCCGGTCGACCGCTAGTGCCCAACGGTCACATTTTTGACCGTTGGCGGTCGACCGGGCCGGTCGACCGGTGGCTGTCAGAACTGCCACATCAGCCTAACGGCTAGTTTTGTATAGGGGCTATATAAACCCCATCTCTTTGGGGATTTTGGCCAAGATTTTTAAGAGGAAAAATTCCAGGTTTCTGAAGTATTTAAAAGAGTTTTAAAAAGTAGTTTTTGAGCTTTAAACTTCTAATCTTTATTGTTTTGGGTTTTTGAAAAATCAAAGAGAACTAGGTTTTGGGATTTTGATTTGATCTTTTATTTCTATCATATACAAGAGATTTCCCAAGTAGTTTTTCTTTGTTGCTTGTTTCCAAAAACACTTAGTTTCCACACTTGAGCCATATCTTCTATCCTAAACTATTAGGATCTTTGTTTTGTGGAAAAAGAAAGAAAGAGAGAGTTTTGAGGTTGTTGTTTGTAACCTCTAAGTTGTACACCCTTATTCTTGTTGTATCCCTCTTCGGTAGAGGTGATCGGGTGATTGGTTTGTGAGCCTCTTAGGTAGAGGTGTTTGTTGTAGTTGGCTACGGGCCGTATCCCTCTTCGGTAGAGGTGGATTGTGGTTGTATAGCCTCGGTGGCTTTGTAAGGTTGAGAGAGGAGTTTGGTACTCCTATAGTGGATTGGGAAATCCTACACGGTGGTGTAGGCGGGGATATAGAGCAAGGTGCTCGAACCTCGAAACAAATCTTTGTGTTAGCGTTTGATCCATTGTCTCTCTAACCCTTACTCTCTTTACTTTGTGCAAGCATCATTCATTCATTGCATACATATCTTATACATTACTTGTGTTGCCTTGCATCTTTTATATTGTAATTCATTCTTATATGCTTGGCTTGATTGTGTGTGCACACATTTCATATTGCTTGGATTGCTGTGTGTGTGGGCCTAATTTGTACTCATCCAACAAGAGCTTCACATAGCACCTCAATTCATTTCAAGGGAATCAAGAGGAGTTAGTCCAGAGCCTCGCAAGGGAATTCGGCTACACTTGTTGTATTGTATCAAGTTTGTGCAACACTTGCATTAGCTTCCGCATTTAGCGCACTTAGTTTGCATTAAGTTTCTTAGATTAGCACTTACACCTATTCACCCCCCCTCTAGGTGTTTTTCAGGGGAAACAGCTCGTGCAGAAGAAAGAATGTGCATAATTAGTAATAAGAGCAACTACAGATAAAAGAGATCATATAACAGATAAATAAAAGAACTGTAATAAACATAATAACAACACGAATAAAGATAGGCAACAACTGATCAATAATAAGCAAGCAACTGATGTCTCAATAGGTAACCTATCATATGTCACTAGGCTGGTATCCAAGTCTGGTCAGGGTTATAGTTATATGTTTATCACAGTAATATAAATGTACAGTCAGGTGATTAATGTCAGTCACAATACATTAACAGTTTATTTTCATTTATTATGTCAGCGAACACCAATTGCCACCTGTAATAGACGCATCCCATACTACGCCTACTACACATGTCAACCAGAGTCCTAAGTTATTGAAACTGATTGGTTGGAGACGTTGTCCATGTTTTAGGTGGGTCCCGTACATACCCGGGACCACGGCCTCAGTTTCCTGGCGCTGAACCAGGCCGTACCGCTAGGTACTCAGTAACAGTAACAGAACAGTAATCTCACTGTGAAAACAGTGGAACAGTAACAATACAGATGGGATGCCAGTCATCCCCCAGGAACCCTGCAGTGGAACCCTCAGTCGGCTGCGCAACCTGTATCCTAGGTCCACCCAAAATACAGACGCTGTCTCCTCCATCAATTTCTCCAATCCCAGTGTAAGTTGTCCATTTATATTATTATTCATTCAATTCAGTTAAAACAGTCAATGACAATATTATCCAGAGTACTAGGACGATACGGTGACAGTAACAATAACAGTACAGTAACAGTCAATCAGTGATCATATACACGGTAAACATATCAGTAACAGTGAACAGTAACGGTAACCGTGTATACGATGAACAATAGGACTGTACCGTGGTTACGGTCAAACAATCATTTCCCAGTAACTTCAATAACATGGATAAAATAACAGTAACAGTCTAGCTACTGCTCAATAAACAGTCTCAACTAAAGCTGACCATAATCTCATCCATCCATACTAAAGAGATATCATTAACTATTCCATCAACTTATATTCCCAATACCATCCTTGCAAATCATTAAGTATCAGTCCGTATCAGTGTAAGCCAAAACGGTAAACTACCATATCAATGAATCTGTAATTAGTCCTCTCCTCAACATCGATATGTTCTAGTCCTATAACCACCAATAACTGAGATCAATTAATAACTGTTATCAAACTCCAAGATATAGATCACTGATATCGACTAGATTACCATCATCATAACTCAATCTCTATCAATAGATGTAATCAATAACTATGCATGTCCTCGAGATCAACAAGTCAAACACATACCCCAATCATATTAAATAAGAAACATCCTCGAATACATGTAATCTAGAATATCTACTCAACTACTTCAGTCGTATCTGATATGTCCTCAAATACTCACTAATAAAGTCATTTCTAACTACTGATCATCATTCAATGTAAATAACATAAGTCCCAGGTCAATCTAAAGTCAACACAACCAACTCATGATTCCAATAGTTCCAATCAATTGAGTATCAATACACATCACGTAATCCGACACATTAATCACCAATCCGACATACATCAACAATATCCAGTACTAGTCCTCTCACTCAAACATACAACTCCGATTCATAAGTATTCACAATTCCTCCTCATATTAAGATCAATCACGATATCCCAACACTCAGTATCACAACATATCATAAACATGCATCTAAGTTCTAACATGATAAGTCAAGTCATTCTGTAACACCCCGTTCCTGGAATACGTACGTAGATACGTATTCTGATTTTCTAACATATTTCTTTGATTTATCTTATATTTGTTTTTGTTTTATGATTATTAGTGTGATCGTTTTGTATTGGATTTGGGTTCGTGGACTCGGAGTCGGCCCTAGTCTGAACCGGGGGCCCGAACCTAGTGCTTCGCTTGATTTGGCCTTTCTGCTAATCCGATTTGATCGATTTTAGTTTTAAACATCATTTTTCAAAATTTTAGATTTTTCATGATTTTCTGGAATTTTTCAGAATTATTTGCAAAATCTCCAAAATCGGTGTCGGTCGGTATCGCTGACTGATTCTCGGATTTTTAGTTTTCAAATGGAGTTGAATTTTCAAAAACGGCTTTCACGTTACATCTTAGAATATCATTTTCTATTTAAATTCATTTTTTGAGATTTTTTAGAATTTATCGAAAATCCACGGTTTTGGTGTCGACGGTACCGCCGGAAGATTCCAGGATTTTTAATTTGAAATCTATATTGAATTTCTTGAATCCGATTTCACCGATCATCTTAAAATATTATTTTCTATTTTTGAGAATTTTTCGGAACGATTCTGAAACAGTCAAATTTTTACCCTATTATAATAATATTAAAATTTTCCTTTTTCTCTTCTCCAATTCTTTTCCCTTTCCCCCCAAAAGTCAAACTGACTCACCCCACTCCCCCCAATCACATCATCCACCAACTCCTCTCCCATCACATCAAAATCCCCTTTTTTTAAATAAACTTATCATTTCCTTTTCCAATAAATTCTTTTCCTTTCTTTTCTTTTTATTTTTTCTTTTCCTTCTTCTTTTTCTTTTTCTCCTTCCTCCCCTGGCGCCCGACGACAACCGCCGCCTCCTTCAGATCCGGCGCCCCGGCGAGGGCAGAGCGCCGCCGGCGCGTCGCCGGCGGCGGGGCGCGGCCAGGGGCCTGCTGGCCCCCTGTGCGTGGGCGGAGGAGGGGTGGAGCCCCTCCTTTTCCCCTCTCTTTTGGGGGTGGCCGGAGGCCACCCGGCCTGCGCCGGCCACGGCGGCCGGCGCAGGGCGCTGCGCCCCCCCTGGCCGCAGCCAGGGGGCATCAGCGGACCAGCCCAGGCTGGCCTGGGCTGGTGTGAGGAAGGGGGGCGGCAGCCCCCCTTTTCTCTCTTTCCCTCCCCTGTTGAGAGCCGCCGCCGGCCAGGGCCGCCGCCGGCCGGCTTCCTGGCCGGCAGAGGCCGGCCAGGTGGACCCTGGGCCCACGGGGCCGTGGGCCCCCTCTGGATCAAGGGGCTGCGTGAGCAGCCCCCTCCTCCTCTCTCTCTCATCTCTCTCTCTCCTCTCTCTCTTGTTCCCTCTCTCTCTCTCTCTCTCCTCCCTCATCTCTCTCTCTCTCTCATCCTCTCTCTCACTGCAAGCTCTCTCTCTCTCTCCAGATTTTCTCTCTCCCCCTCTCTCTTTCTCTCATCCCCTCTCTAGATGTCCCCTCTCTACACTTTCTCTCTCTAGCTTTCTCTCTCTAGTCTCTCTCTAGCCTCTCTCTAGTTTCTCTCTAAAATCACTCTTTCTCTCTCTAATTTTTCTCTCTCTAAAAATCTCACTTTCTCAATCTAGATTTTCTCTCTCTAGGAATCTCCCTCTAGACTCTCTCTCTAGAAATCCCACTTTCTCTCTCTAGACTTTCTCTCTCTAAACCACTCCTTCTCTCTCCTCTTTCTCTCTCTAAAAACAATAAATAATATATTTTAATATATGGATTGGTGTTGTGCTCGGATTTCCGGTGTTTCGGGGTTTCTCGCGGTTTTCCGGTATTGAGGCGAGTACAGTTATTTTATCATGCATCTATTTTATCATTATGATATTCCATGTTTCATGTCTAACGACCGTTATCCTGCTTTTATACATGATAAGGGAAATGATATGTGTATCACTGACACTGACATGTTACACCGATGTTTACCATGCTATAGTTGATACATGATATATGATACCGACACTTACCATGCTATGTGTGATATGTGATATGTGATACTCGATACCAGCACTTGCCATTACTTTAGACCTGTTAGTTGCATGCTTCTATTTAACACATGTATATCACCTGTCATCTAGTATGTTATCACCTGACTACTTGACATGCCACCATCTGGCAAGACCCTTTTGTTATGCTATGACTTACCCTGACTATTATCAATCCTTTGAATGCTTGGTTGCTTGCTATATATCACCATCTGGTCATGCTATCACTTGACACCCAGCATGATATACTCGACTTGTGATTATCATCTTTACGGGAACTTTGACTTGTTATCTTATATCATGATCAGTGACCTGTATTCCTGCTTTACATGCAGTGACCTGATTATATAGTACTTATGTATTCCTGAATTCCTGATCATGACCTATTCCTGTTATTCCCGTAAAGTGATAATTAAACTAATAACTCCTAAAAAGGATCAACTTGTATTGGGTCGGGGGAAACATGCGGATATCAATATGTGTTCGTGTTTACAGTGGCATTAGGTATTGTGCACTATATATCCGGTCTGACCTGTGGGCCTCCAGGGGACCGAGGGGAGAGCTGGCTCCCTTATTCCTGTTATGATAGGGCATACATAAGTCCCTCCTGTTTAGCCTTGCGGCTGGCTTCCGTTTCCATGCAACGGAACAATCCTGGGCCGTGGTCCCGGGTATGCACGGGACCCACTGTAAACATAGTTCGTTGATACCCCCGCTAGTTTCCAATAACAACCTTGTTTTACTAGGATATGGATCTATGTGTGCTGGGACGCTAGTTCACATAGATAGATATCAGGGTAAGACAAGTAATAATAAAGTGTCATAATAACCGGCTCTTTAAGTTGTAAGTAGAGGTATGTGGAATGGGACGCATACTAAAGCCTGCAACTTAAACGGCTATGAATCTGTGATGTGCCTTACCATATTTGCTTGTCCCGGACTTTATATCGGATTTCCTGTTTAACGAGTATTATGCTATGACCACCTTATAGCTCGAGTTGTATGTGCTTAGATTATGGTGATATGAGATAAAGGTATATAAATGAGGGTTTCCTTGTTTGGATTATTCCTTCGACGTACTAACCTCACAGATCGGTAATGCGAACTTATATAACTGATTTTCTTGTTTCTTTACTCACTGCCTTACTTCATGTCCATACTTATTTATCGCATGTTTAGTGTATTTATCACATGCTCTCCATATAGTCGCATGATTATGTTACTATGCTCTCTACACCGTATTTCATGCATGCTTTCCGATTCAGATTTACTGATATACATGTATTTACTTGATCTCGGTTTTACTGTCATTTTTCTTTATGTACTTGTCATTTTCTGTTCCTGCATGCCTGGACCACGTCACTTGATCATGTACACGTGTGCCTGTTATGCACGCCATCTGGCTTCATATTTTTGTACTCGCTGGGGTTGCTAAAACCCTGGATTCTCATGTCCAGATCCTAGAGTCTGGACCGCGGCGCCTTGCTGTACCTGATCAGAGTGGCGCAGCGGAGCGTGGTTAGCTATTGCCTATTTGGACCCCTCTTCCTCCCGCCTCTTCTTGATTGGCTCGCGAGATTTTCATCTTGCCACTCGTGAGTACTTTTCAGTATTTCATATTGTGCATCCTGCTTTTATGCTTCTTAGTGTTATATATTCTTCAAATATTATATCATGCCTTGTGATAACTTGTACTGGTGTTATTATTGCTGGATTGTATATTACCACTATGCTTCCGTACTCTGACCCCCTGCCTGTATTGATGCTTAGCGTATATACGTTAGGGTATTTCCGACCTTCGTATATACGTCGCAGTGACGTCCCCGTATCCGTGGAATCGGGGCGTTACAGGTTGGTATCAGAGCCTAGGCTCTCACATCCTCGGTACAATGCATGAGTCGTGGTTATACAATCAACTGCAAGTACAAAGTTATCCATTCCCTCTTGATCGTCCTTTCCTTGATTCGTGAAATCTCTTCCATCCTTTTCCATTTCCCGTCCCTATCATTCTTATACCAACTCAAGATGTGAATAAACTGGTAGGGTAGCAGCAAGACAGATGTGGTTCGCTATCATTATGTTCTGGTATTCTTAACTCTGGTGCATCACCTGGTCTTATATTGGATGGTTCTTCGGCCTCTTATTCTATTCTTGTACTTATGGATATATCACGGGAATCAGACGGACCGTATCATTACATGAGGAACATCGGTATGGAACAGTATTTCAGATTTAGGGTTCAGCCAGACAGAGTTATGGAGACAGCATTCGGGACTCATTTCGGTTATTGTGATTCTTGATCGTGTTCTCAGAGCCACCAACTTCTCGCAGTTTTTATGGATTTGATGGACTACGGACCTCGCTAGCCTCGCCAAGCGAGGTTGTGTCTAGCCACTCGTGGACCTAACCAGGTGTGGGCTTCGCTGCACCCTGGTGCTTAGCATTTAGCGTTGTGTACGCGCTGGCTTCGCTGCGTGAGCTCCACCGAGTGCGAGCCTCGCAGAGCGTTAGCTCCGCTGCACCTAATGCTTAAACGCCTGAGATGTGTTACGCGATGGTCACACCTAGGCTTGGTTCAGTCCGTGGCTAGTCCCTTCAGTGCTTAGCACTCTAGCCGTTCCTCGGACTTCTTCTGCCTTGTATGTTTTCATGGATCTGTTGGACAGGATTTTCTCGCTGTATCTGAGCTATTGTCGTGATCCGTATGAACGATCCATTCGACCAACCTTGCAGAGATTGGGTATTCTTTAATGTTTCATGTGCAGTCAGGTTGTCATTCAGAAGTCAGTATTCAGAATTCTTTATGCTATTCTATATTCTCGGTTATGCCTTTCAGAGATTGCAATGCCCAGTATTCAGGAATTCTTAATTATTGGTCTTCTTGATTCATGCTCAGTATTATCGGATTTTCTTTATCTTCGGCATTATGGAGAAATAGTGTGTATGCAGTATCGGTAATTCTACTATAGATTCTTTGTTAAGGACAACTTCATGCCATGCGGGACTTTATATTATATTATGGATTTCTATGGATTTCCAGAGATTTATATTATGGATTTCAGCACTATGGATTTCTAGGGATTCTATCAGCTTTACTTCGCAGTCCGAAAGAGCAGGCATCAGTCAGATTATTATGGCACCGTCAGAGGATATATATGGCAGTAGTGCAGAGATGTCTCAGTCCTGGGTTTATCATTCAGCCAATTGGTGGGAATCATCCTCAGTTACTCATATCTTGATTGGTATAAATCCTCATTCCTATTTCTTTCTGTGTTCATCCTCCCCTTATCGAAATTTCGAGGACGAAATTTTTGTAAGGTGGATGGAATGTAACACCCCGTTCCTGGAATACGTACGTAGATACGTATTTTGATTTTCTAACATATTTCTTTGATTTATCTTATATTTGTTTTTTGTTTTATGATTATTAGTGTGATCGTTTTGTATTGGATTTGGGTTCGTGGACTCGGAGTCGGCCCTAGTCTGAACCGGGGCCCGACCTAGTGCTTCGCTTGATTTGGCCTTTCTGCTAATCCGATTTGATCGATTTAGTTTTAAACATCGTTTTCCAATATTTTAGATTTTCATGATTTTCTGGAATTTTTCAGAATTATTTGCAAATCTCCAAAATCGGTGTCGGTCGGTATCGCTGACTGATTCTCGGATTTTTAGTTTTCAAATGGAGTTGAATTTTCAAAAACGGCTTTCACGTTACATCTTAGAATATCATTTTCTATTTAAATTCATTTTTCGAGATTTTTTAGAATTTATCGAAATCCACCGGTTTTGGTGTCGACCGGTACCGCCGGAAGATTCCAGGATTTTTAATTTGAAATCTATATTGAATTTCTTGAATCCGATTTCACCGATCATCTTAAAATATTATTTTCTATTTTTGAGAATTTTTCGGAACGATTCTGAAACAGTCGAATTTTTACCCTATTATAATAATATTAAAATTTTTCCTTTTTCTCTTCTCCAATTCTTTCCCTTTCCCCCAAAAGTCAAACTGACTCACCCACTCCCCCCAATCACATCATCCACCAACTCCTCTCCCATCACATCAAAATCCCCCTTTTTTAAATAAACTTATCATTTCCTTTTCCAATAATTCTTTTCCTTTCTTTTCTTTTATTTTTTCTTTTCCTTCTTCTTTTTCTTTTCTCCTTCCTCCCCTGGCGCCCGACGACAACCGCCGCCTCCTTCAGATCCGGCGCCCCGGCGAGGGCAGAGCGCCGCCGGCGCGTCGCGGCGGCGGGGCGCGGCCAGGGGGCCTGCTGGCCCCTGTGCGTGGGCGGAGGAGGGGTGGAGCCTCCTTTTCCCCTCTCTTTTGGGGGTGGCCGGAGGCCACCCCGGCCTGGCCGGCCACGGCGGCCGGCGCAGGGCGCTGCGCCCCCCCTGGCCGCAGCAGGGGGCATCAGCGGACCAGCCCAGGCTGGCCTGGGCTGGTGTGAGGAAGGGGGGCGGCAGCCCCCCTTTCTCTCTTTCCCTCCCCTGTTGAGAGCCGCCGCCGGCCAGGGCCGCCGCCGGCCGGCTTCCTGGCCGGCAGAGGCCGGCCAGGTGGACCCTGGGCCCACGGGGCCGTGGGCCCCCCCTCTGGATAAGGGGCTGCGTGAGCAGCCCCTCCTCCTCTCTCTCTCAGCTCTTCTCTCTCCTCTCTCTCTTGTCCCTCTCTCTCTCTCTCCTCCTCATCTCTCTTCTCTCTCATCCTCTCTCTCACTGCAAGCTCTCTCTCTCTCTCTCCAGATTTTCTCTCTCCCCTCTCTTTTTCTCATCCCCTCTCTAGATGTCCCCTCTCTACACTTTCTCTCTCTAGGCTTTCTCTCTCTAGTCTCTCTCTAGCCTCTCTCTAGTTTCTCTCTAAAATCACTCTTTCTCTCTCTAAGTTTTCTCTCTCTAAAAATCTCACTTTCTCAATCTAGATTTTCTCTCTCTAGGAATCTCCCTCTAGACTCTCTCTCTAGAAATCCCACTTTCTCTCTCTAGACTTTCTCTCTCTAAACCACTCCTTCTCTCTCCTCTTTCTCTCTCTAAAACAATAAATAATATATTTTAATATATGGATTGGTGTTGTGCTCGGATTTCCGTGTTTCGGGGTTTCTCGCGGTTTTCCGTATTGAGGCGAGTACAGTTATTTTATCATGCATATATTTTATCATTATGATATTCCATGTTTCATGTCTAACGA
>JAVJIF010027606.1:0-69676 GCA_038442645.1 Agave tequilana | reverse complement strand
GTAACTGCCGCCAACTTGCAAGATCTCCCAGATCTGGCGGCAAAATCTGGGCCGTTGAGCCAGATTTTCTGGTGGGATTTTATTGTTAAGTGGTTAGCCACGTGGACTATCTGGATTCTTCTTTGGGCGCGTGGATCTTTATGGATCTGGAATTCAATCTTGGCTTTATCTTTAATCTTGGATTTAATCACTTTAATTAGTGTTAATTAAAGTGATTATTTGCTTTATCTCCTTTAGAGTGTGTACCTGCAAATATGTAGAGAAGATGAGTAAAATCATATATTTATTAACTAAATGCATGGGAATTATGAGGTAAAATATGCAATATTGGATTACAATCACCAGATTCATCCAACTATAACCAAGAATCATCACTAAAGGGTAAAGTCCTCATCCATAAGAAATCTAGAAACAGCAGAACAAGAGTTAGTCGACTAGGGGGAGCAAATCGACTAGGGTAGTGGTTTAGTCGACTAACAAATAGGATAAGTCAACTATACAAGGTAATAGTCGACTAATAGGGAAGGCAAGTCGACTAGTATAAGTATTGGTCAGCAACAGAGGCTACATAACTTTTCTGAACAAGCACCTAGTCGACTAAGGATATAACAAGTCGACTATATAGGATATTAGTCGACTAAGGAATGGCAAGTCGACTAGTGCAGGTTTACAGTCAACAAACAGAGAGTCGATAACTTTCCTAGATGGTCATCAAGTCGACTATAAGAGCTATGGTAAGTTGACTAATAGGGCTATTAGTCGACTAATAAAAGGGGCAAGTCAACTAATAAACCAACCTGCATGCCTATTGTCTGAAATACACCTACACATATTCCCACATTCTATTTAAATGCACCCATGCTTCACTCATGCACACAACACCAAAGCATACAGGTTTCTACATTACATCTATACATACATTAAAATACAACTTAATCAAATGTAATTATAATGAGAGAAATAGAAAGAGGAAGGGGAGCACACTTACATATAATAATTCATGGTCACCCAGTTGCAAGTTACACAAGCAACTATATTACATGCATAGTACCCACTCTTAATAACTAAACATATCATTAATTGAAACATAACACCCATAATTTAAAATATAGAGAGGGAGAAGGAAAACTCACAGCTGGGCAAGCAAGGAGGTATACGGCCATCGACGGTGGCCTGCGAAGGAGGGATGACGCGCCGTGGATGTTCCAGCGAGGCGGCGGAGTGCCCGGGAGGTGACGGGGGTTGTCAGTGTGCTGCCGGAGGAGTCGACGCTCGTCGGAGATCGCCGAAGAGGGGCGTGGGTGCGTTCGCGTTCGCCGACGGTGATCCACGGGGTGACGGAGAGCTGGAAATTGGCTCGGAAGAAGATGTCTCCCACACACAATAAAACACACACAACAAAGATAGTTCAACATCATATACACATTAATACTTATGCATAAATGAAAAAGGGAAAACTGAGATGTGGGGGGACACTCACCCTGTGGGATGGAGCTCGGGCTGCCTCTGCCAAAGGGAGAAGGCGCGGGTGATCAGGGAGAAGGCGCTGGCCTGGAGGGGACCACGGGCTGGTGGTGGAGGAGTGGGGAAGGAGGTGCTCGAGCTCCGGCGGAGTTCCGGCGACGAGGAGGCGCACACTGGGAAGTGAAGAGGTGTTGGCCTTGGCTGCCATGGGAAGGTGCGGCAGGGCTATGGAGGAGGAGAGGTTATGGGGGCTGCTGGAGAGGGAACGGGAGGTGATGATGTGTGGTTGAGAGATAAGGTGGTTGGCTGACTTGAAGGAGAATATGGAGATTAGTTTAGGATTAGTATCTAATTTGTTAGGATTATAGGATTTTGGTGCTAAGATTTAGTTTGAGTTGTTAGGATTGGATGTAGGATTATATGGATAGGATATTCGTGAGTTGGGTTTCAGTTAATGGGTATAGGTTATTGGGTTTGGGTCTATGCAAATGGGTAGGATTAGGAATCAATGAAAGAGGAACAATAATAATAACATATCTATAATAACAATAACACTAATAATAATAATAAAAATTAAGTACAGTAAAAAAATTCAAAAAATAGAAATACAGTATTATTTACTTAGGGTTATTACATTCTACTCACCTTATAAAAATTTCGTACTCAAAATTCAAGTAAAGCAGGGAATGATAAAAGAATCAAAAATCAAGAGAGAACACAAACATGCTTCCACGTCGCCTCGTTGGGACACACACGATTCCGCTGCGCGCTCTGATCTCTGCTACTAGCTTCAATACAGAGTGACCAATTCCAAGAGACAAGATCAGAAAATAGAATAGACAAGGAGAATAGGAATCAAGATGGAACCAAGATTACTCTAAAAGAAGAGTTGAATTAAGTTATCAAAGATCAAGAGGTGAATATCCAAAGAAGAACGATCAATTTCAATGGAGTCAATATCATGTATGGATATATATGTACATTGCAGTGTGACTATAGCTCGTTTTAAGTTACCGGTAAGGATCAAGTCCGTTTTATGTCGAACCTGGCTCTGATATCAAAAATCTCTGTCATGCCTCCCTCCCCCCCAAATACGCAAAAACGGAGTCGCGACGAGAGTCGGCGATGTATATACGCGAGGAAAATACCTCACATATATACGCAAGCCTAAGTAACCTGAACAAACTATAAACAAATCAAAATCAATCAATAATCACTGCAATATTCCTATTAAACATCCACACATGATGTCATATAAAAGCACTGAATAGAGACTGAATCTGATATGCATGAATCAAGAAAAGTATAGAAATAGGAATAAAAAGAGGAAGAATATCAGAATCGAGTAGGGAGAAGCTCCAGCTTTTCGCGAGGCGTACAGTCTCAACGAACACCTGAATAATAGAAACAAGCGTCCAATATTTAGACGTGCAAATCCAGGGTCATCAGAAAGCGACCTGGTGAGTGTGTGTGTAAGAGGACTGCTCGTGCATATAAATAATGTGCACAGAATATAATAAGATAATTGCAACATAAGATAACTAAATAATATGATAAATAAACAACTGAATAACAATAACATAAATAAGCGTGTAGGTAAAAGATAAGTAAAATAACTGTAACAAACAACTATGTCTAGATATGTATCCTAGCAATATCACTAATCTGGTATATAAATCTGGTCATGGTTACAATCATATGCTATCATAGTGATATATATGTACAATCAGGTGATTACGATTAGTCACAATGCATTAACAGTTCATTATCATTTATTTTGTTAGAGAACACCAATTGCCACCTGTACTAGACGCATCTCATACTACGCCTACTACACGTGTCAATCGATATTCTAAATTTATTGAATTAATAGAAGAGACATTGTCCATACTTTAGGTGGGTTTTGTACATACCCGGAACCACGGCCTCAGTTTCCTGGCGCTGAACCAGGCCGTACCGCTAGGTACTTAGTAACAGTAACATTAATCTCACTGTGAAAATAATGAAATAATAACAGTACATATGGGATGTCAGTCATCCCCCAGGAACCCTGCAATGGAACCCTCAGTCGGCTGCGCAACTGTATCCTAGGTACACCCAAATACAGACGCTGTCTCCTCTATCAAATTTTTCCAATCCCGGTGTAAGTTTGTTCAATTACTTTATTATTGAATTCAGTAAAAACAATCAATACTCATGTTACCTATAACACTGGGACAATGCGGTGACAGTAACGATAACAGTACAATAACAGCCAGTAATCATATACATGATGACAATATCAGTACAATGAACAGTAACAGTATCCGTGTATACGATGAACAATAGGACTGTACAGTGTTACGGTCAATGATACTTTCCCAGTAACTTTCAGAACATGAAAATACAGTAACAGTCTAGACACCTCTAGTCATTATACAATCTTAATTAGACTGATTAAGGTCACATCCACTGATATAAGGTCTATAACTAATCTGTTAACTCATAATCTCAAAAGCTATCCTCATGAATCTCAACATCAATCTTATTAAGGTAATCTGGTACAGTAATCACAAGTCCAATAAATCAATAATCAATTCTCTCATCCTAACGATCAACTCTGATCCTACCAATAACGAAGATCAAAATGTAACAACCCTCAACTCTGATCCTCAAGTCATCGATATATTCACATCTCAATAACTGAAATAAAAATATTCTGACACATCTATTTAGATCTCCATACTCCAGTCTGATCAAAGTCATCACACCTTCTCACTTCTATCAAGGTCAAGCATAAGGTCCCAAAAGTCGGCAACATATCAGATATATATATCTAAGATATATCAGGTCAGGTCAATCAATCAATGCCTATTCCTCAAGACCAGATTCATCCAACTATAACCAAGATCATCACTAAAGGTAAAGTCCTTAATGCATAAGAAACTAGAAATAGCAGAACAAGAGTTAGTCGACTAGGGGAGAGCAAGTCGACTAGGGTAGTGGTTTAGTCGATTAAAAATAGGATAAATCGACTATACAAGGTAATAGTCGACTAATAGGGAAAGGCAAGTCGACTAGTATAAGTATTGGTCAGCAACAGAGGCTACATAACTTTCTAAACAAGCACCTAGTCGACTAAGGATATGACAAGTCGACTAATATAGGATATTAGTCGACTATAGGAAATGGAAGTCAACTAGTGCAGGTTACAGTCAACAAACAGAGAGTCGACAACTTTCCTGGATGGTCACCAAGTCGACTATAGAGCTATGGTAAGTCGACTAATAGGGCTATTAGTCGACGAATAAAAGGGCAAGTCGACTAATAACCTACCTGCATGCCTATTGTCTGAAATACACCTACACATATTCCCACAATCTATTTTAAATGCACCCATGCTTCACTCATGCACACAGCCACCAAAGCATACAGGTTTTACATTACATCTATACATACATAAAATACAAACTTAATCAAATGTACATTATAATGAGAGAAAAGAAAGAGGAAGGGGAGCACACTTACATATAATAATTCATGGTCACCCAGTTGCAAGTTCACGAGCAACTATATTACATGCATAGTACACACTCTTAATAACTAAAATATCATTAATTGAAACATAACACTCATAATTTAAAAATACAGAGAGGGAGAAGGAAAACTCATAGCTGGGCAAGCAAGGAGGTATACGGCCATCGACGGTGGCCCGCGGAGGAGGGATGACGCGCCGTGGATGTTCCGGCGAGGCGGCGGAGTGCCCGGGAGGTGACGGGGTTGTCAGTGTGCTGCGGAGGAGTCGACGGCTCGTCGGAGATCGCCGAAGAGGGGCGTGGGTGCGTTCGCGTTCGCCGACAGTGATCCACGGGGTGACGGAGAGCCGAAAATTGCTCGAAAGAAGATGTCTCCCACACACAATAAAACACACACAACACAATAGAGTTCAACATCATATACACATTAATACTTATGCATAAAATTAAAGAAGGGAAAACTGACATGTGGGGGGACACTCACGCTTGTGGGATGGAGCTCAGGCTGCCTCTGCCAAAGGGATAAGGCGCCAGTGATCAAGAGGAGGCGCTGGCCTGGAGGGGACCACGGGCTGGTGGTGGAGGAGTGGGGAAGGAGTGCTCGAGCTCTAGCAAAGTTCTGGCGACGAGGAGGCGCCACACGGGGAAGTGAAGAGGTGTTGCCTCAGCTACCGAGGGAAGGTGCGGCAGGGCTATGGAGGAGGAGAGGTTATAGGGGCTGCTGGAGAGGTGAACGCTGGAGGTGATGATGTGTGGTGGAGAGATTAGGGTGGTTGACTGACTTGAAGGAGAATATGGAGATTAGTTAGGATTAGTATCTAATTTGTTAGGATTATAGGATTTTGGTGCTAAGATTTAGTTTGAGTTGTTAGGATTGGATGTAGGATTATATGGATAGGATATTGGTGAGTTGGGTTTCGGGTTAATAGGTATAGGTTATTGGGTTTGGGTCTATGCAAATGGGTAGGATTAGGAATCAAGAAGAGGAACAATAATAATAAACATATATCTATAATAACAATAAATAATAATAATAAAATTAAGTACAGTAAAATAAATACAAAAATAGAAATACAGTATTATTTACTTAGGATATTAGATTATTCATATCATATATATGCTTGGGTTTGATTGTGTGCCATACTTGTGTTGAACCAAGTGAACTTTATATAGAACCTCAACTCTTATTTAGAAGAATTTAGAGGAGATAGTCCCAAGCCCTCACTGGGAATTCAGCTACGCTCTTTGGTTACACTAAGTATGTTACAATTAGTTTTTAATTCCACAATATTTATCATTTGATTAGCCATACACCTATTCACCCCCCTCTAGGTGTGTTTTTAGATGCATGATTTATGGCACCGGCACTTGATATATTATATTTGATACCTAATCCACGACACTTGATATCTGACGCTGACACTTTATATGTTATATTTGATACCTGATCTACGATACTTGATATTAGACACCGGTACTTGATATATGTCATATTGTCACCTAATTCTGACCCCCGGTATATGACACTTGCTAACCCTTACTTGATATGCTTTCATGTGGTACACGTACATGGCCTGACATCGTGACCCTTGACCGGACACTACCACCCCTGATACCTGTATTATCTGGCATATCCATGACTATCACTTTTACGGGGATTTGGCATGATTATTATATTATTACCAGACATTTAGTACTCCTGAACTTCTGAACTCCTGAACTCATGTATACTTGAACCCCTGAAATAGGGAGGCTCCTGACATTACTCCTGATATTATACTCCCTTGACCCTCATAATAGGATAACCATGGATATTGGACTTTTGTGAATACCCAGTGGACTTTATTATTTGACACTCTATTATATGTAAACAACTCACATCAGGACAGGGGGAAATTGATGGGTATCGATATAGCTCCTATATTTATGGTGGCCACACATATGTTTCACAACTAATTCCTGTTGGATTCGACCTGGAGGCACCAGGCGCTTCGAGGGGTGTACTAGCACCGCTACCCCTGCCTGCCTGCTGGGTGTGCTATAATCCCTTAGGTATATCCCCATAGGGAACGGTGACACTCTATTCCTATTCGGGTGTATACTAAGACCTTCAGCCATATAGTAAGTCCCCGGTACCTAGCGATACATTCCGGCTCAGTACTGGATAATCCTGGACCATTGTCCCGGGCATGCACGGTGTAGGATCGAGAGATGATGACAAATTGCGGAAATATCTCTGTTGGCAACAATCGATCTAAAACACAAGTCACACAAAACTAAACAAGAAGGATTAATCGTTAATCAAATAAATAACTTGCAAAAAAGGAAATCAAATCTCAGAAAAGTTGACAAACGCAAACAAAGAGATTTATCCTGGTTCGGTCCTCGTGACCACACATCCAGTCCCAAGCCACCCGCTTGAGATTTTCCTTTAACCTTGATTTGCAACAAAATCAATACACCATGTACACCCACTTGACAAATCCCTTCGCCAAATGTATACACCTTCTCTTCCACCAAGAGAACAACTTCTCTTCCACCAAGAGAACACCTTCTCTTCACCAAGAGAATACCTTTCACCTGTACAACTGCCTCTACAACCAAGAAGCCCCCGTGTACAATGATCACTTTGAGAATTACAACTCTTTTATCCTATAAGCCTTGATACTGAATGTGTATGTGGACAAGGTCTAGTATAGGAAACAAGAACTTCACAGAATTTCACAATAGGAATGTCTTTTGGTGAAGAACAGAAGTTGGAAAAACAGTTTTCAGGTTTTCAGATTTTTGGCTTTGGAAAACTGATAAAAACTCTTGGTATTTGGCCTTTGGTATAACTTCCCTATTTATAGCTGAAGACTAGGGTTAGTTAGGGAGTTATAGGTGCAATTCAAATAAGAGAGACGTTGAAATTCGTTGCACAAAAGACCAGATAATGAAAACTGTCCAACAGAAACAGAATGCCTATAGTCGACTTGCCCATGGAGTTAGTCGACTAGACTAGGAAAAATTCCTTCTATTAGTCGACGAGGTTTGGCTATAAGTCGACTAGGTCAGTGGACGTTGGATTGACAGTTTCAGAATAACTACTTCAAGTCGACTGCAACTACCAATAGTCGACTTGGACCAAGGATTAGTCGACTAGGGGACTTGGATTAGTTGACTAGAAAAGTCTATTAGTTGACTATATTGACTGTCGGTCGACTAATAATCAAACAGAGAGTTGGGTCAGATTCAGGACACAGGATAGTCGACTTGGGTTCTGGGTTAGTCGACTACATCAAGGATTAGTTGACTTATAAAGATATCAAGTCGACTAATGGACCAATGAAGTGTGTGTTTGTGTCAAGGCTTTTACATGCTATTTCATATTTACAAACCACACTCTATCAACTCTCCTTGGCACATCTTGATCATGTAGAACTCTTGATTCTTCATTTGTTTAGAGCTCCAAATGTCATGCATCGCAAACGTCTTCATTGAAACAGGTTTCAACATTCTCCCCTTTTTTGATGATGACGCTTTGTGTTCACAAGTCCCTCCCCATGCAGAAGATATGTTATATTTTCCTCCCCTGCAGAAATTGGGTTATAACAAATAAAGAAATACTTTGTTCTCCCCCTGCAACAAATATATTAGTACATATATATATAATTGTTCTTTATCAATTTTTATATGGTACCTGCAAGATAACGTTAGATGGTACCAAACATAAAAGAACATATTTAACTTTTAGGAGTCCAAATCCATTTAGAATTTGGTTTCCACTTGTTAGTATACACATAGTTGCAAAGAATCACATATATCATGAATGTATGATGCAATATATGTATTTTTATCATGAAAATTTAAGTTCTTAGGAATCCATATAAACTTATTTTTCTTAGGCTTTCTTTTTACAAAAGAACTATATGGATTACTATAACATGAAGATTTTGCAATAAATCCAATACCATGATTATCATGTGACAATTTCTGAAAAGATAATAAAGCATTCAATTTTCTTTTCCTTTATTAAACTTAGTCACATTCTGCAGAAGATCTTCATATTTATTTTTGAAAACTAACATATCTTTATCCAATATAGAAATCCTTTCATTTAAAGACTTAGTTTCCTTTTTCAGAAAAATGTTCTCTTTTATAAATTTCTCATTTTCAATTTTCAAAGATGATATGACTTTTCAAACTCATCTTGTTGTTGAGAATTTATAGATGAACATTGTAATGCATAACATGAATTTTCCTTTAAAAGTTTCTCATTTTCTTTTGACAAAACTTTGTTTTTCAGTTTTTCATTTTTCAGATCAAGAAATAATTCATGGAATGCATCAGAGAGTTCAGAATATGATACCTCATCATCTTCAAGTACCATGTAACATAGGTTGACACGTTCAGTGGATTCTTCTTCATCAGATGAAGATGAATCACTGTATTCTGATGATGCTTCGTAGTTCTTCTTCTTTCTGAACTTCTTACTCTCTGTACTTATCTTTCTTCTTAAGCAAAGGACAATCCATCTTCATATGACCTGGTTTATCACAATAAAGCATTTGAATTTACCTTGCTTTAGAAATTTCCTGAATTTCTTTGAGAGCATTGCCATCTCCTCTTCGTAATCATTGTCCGTGTCGGAAGATGCATGGAAGGCGAGTTCTTTCTTCTTTGAACGGTGTTGTCGTTCATCCTTCTTCCTTTCTTCTACCTGCACTTCATATGCCATTAGATTACCGATTACGTTTTCTAATGTCAAAGTTGAGAGATCATTCGCCTCTTCAATGGCGGTTGTCTTCTTCTCCCATTCTGGTGTGAGTGCACGAAGGATTTCGAACTCTTTCAACTTGGGTGTAGTCCTTTCTAAGGGATGCTAATGTATTGGTGATGTCGGTGAATCTTGTAACCATCTCGGATATGGTTTCATTCTCCTCCATTTTGAATAACTCAAACCTGTGGACAAGAACAGATATTTTAGATTCCTTAACTTTATTAGTGCCTTCGTGTGTTACCTGAAGAGTATGCCATATTTGATGTGCAGAAGTTGCTGTTGAAACACGGTTGAACTCTTCTTTGGTTAGGGCACAGAATAGAGCATTCATCGCTTTGGCGTCAAGGTTCGCGTTCTTCTTTTGATCTTCACTCCAAGCGTTGTAGTTGGTTGTGGGCTTGGTGTACGTTGCTTCTACGATGTTCCAAAGGTCGTAGTTGAGCGATTGCAAGTATATCTTCATTCTACACTTCAATAGTTGTAGTTGGTTTCGTTAAATAGCGGTGGACGTTGTGTAGAATGTCCTTCCTTGAATTGGATGATGAAAACTCCGTTGCCATCCTTGTTGTTGACTAGCCAAATGTAGGACCTTGCTCTGATACCAAATGTAGGATCGAGAGATGATGACAAATTGCGAAAATATCTCTGTTGGCAACAATCGATCTAAAACACAAGTCAACACAAACTAAACAAGAAGGATTAATCGTAATCAAATAAATAACTTGCAATAAAGGAAATCAAATCTCAGAAAAGTTGACAAACGCAAATAAAGAGATTTATCCTGGTTCGGTGCTCGTGACCTACATCCAGTCCCAAGCCACCCGCTTGAGATTTTCCTATAACCTTGATTTTGCAACCCAAAATCAATACACCATGTACACCACTTGACAAATCCCCTTCGCCAAATGTATACACCTTCTCTTCCACCAAGAGAACACCTTCTCTTCCACCAAGAGAATACCTTTCACCTTGTACAACTGCCTCTACAACCAAGAAGCCTCCCGTGTATAATGATCACTTTGAGAATTACAACTCTTTTATCCTATCAGCCTTGATACTGAATGTGTATGTGGACAAGGTCTAGTATAGGAAACAAGAACTTCACAGAACTTCACAATAGGAATGTCTTTTGGTGAAGAACAGAAGTTTGGAAAAACAGTTTTCAGGTTTTTGGCTTTGGAAAACTGATAAAAACTCTTGGTATTTGGCCTTGGTATAACTTTCCTATTTATAGCTGAAGACTAGGGTTAGTTAGGGAGTTATAGGTGCAATTCAAATAAGAGAGACGTTGAAATTCGTTACACAAAAGACCAGATAATGAAAACTGTCCAACAGTCATAAACTGCCTATAGTCGACTTGCCCATGGAGTTAGTCGACTAGACTAGGCAAAATTCCTTCTATTAGTCGACTAGTTTGGCTATAAGTCGACTAGGTCAGTGGACGTTGGATTGACAGTTTCAGAATAACTACTTCAAGTCGACTGCAACTACCAACTAGTCGACTTGGACCAAGGATTAGTCGACTAGGGGACTTGGATTAGTCGACTAGAAAAGTCTATTAGTCGACTATATTGACTGTCGGTCGACTAATAATCAAATAGAGAGTTGGGTCAGATTCAGGACACAGGATTAGTCGACTTGGGTTCTGGGTTAGTCGACTACATCAAGGATTAGTCGACTTATAATAGACTCAAGTCGACTAATGGACCAATGAAGTGTGGTGTTTGTGTCAAGGCTTTTACATGCTATTTCATATTTACAAACCACACTCTATCAACTCTCCTTGGCACATCTTGATCATGTAGAACTCTTGATTCTTCATTTGTTTAGAGCTCAAATGTCATGCATCACAAACGTCTTCATTGAAACAGGTTCCAACACACGGACCCATTCTAAACATGGTTTGTCGTTCCCCATCAATTTCCAATAACCAATGATTAGATGAGAAAGGTGTATGTAAATGTGTTCGATGTATCCCTTTCTTATCTCCGTTATAGCATAAGGCTATACCGAGTCGATTCTCAGGGAGAGCTCGCGATGGAAGCTTGACGAGTGTAGTGAAGACAACAAACGAAGATTCTTCTATGCTAATAAAAATAATGAATCAAATGAAAAGAAACTAAAGAAAGGATGGATATATTCATGATGGAAATAGTCGGAAAAGAAAAACAAGATTTGATTTGGTATTCACACTAAAAGAAAAGGAAACTTAAAGAAGCAAACCATGACTAGCTTACCTTACTACCTTACCAAAGCTTACCAAACTCCGTGATAGTGAAGGCGTGCCTCATGTTGATTTCATCGGCGTAGGTTTGTCTTGCGTGTTGATCTAATTACTTTCTCATGTAGATGAAGGGTGGTTTAACCCATCGGAGAAGAGAAGACCATCCAACTTGCAAGATGAAATAAAGCAATCACCCATGAGTTAGTGAAGATGGCAAGGCTAGTGGTTAGCTAGTACATGGAGAAAGAATTAGCTACAAGCCATAAGAAAAGTAAACAAAGCATGAATTAAATTGCAAGGATTTACAGCAAGCAAGTAAGAAAGCAATTAAAGAAAGCAAGTAAATTGAACCAAGCTCAAGTAGAGGAAGGAGAATGGATGAATCCTTGTTGCTCAAGTTGTCACACCTGATTACACAAGCTCTCTCTCTCTCACAATCTCTCTCTTTTACAAAGTATCTAGGGAAGAAGAAGAGGGACTAAAGAACTAAACCTAGAGAAAAACCTATGAAAATTACAACAACTAACAATTTTCTCCTCTCTTCTCCATTCTGTCTTTTTTCGCAGGTCTATGGTCCAATATTTATAGCCCCAGAGAGAAGCTTCGAGATCCAGGTGGTTGGCGCAAAATCCGGATCTCAACAGACTTGTAACTGCACGCGCGCGCGGCAATCTCCCAGATCTGGCGGCAAAATCTGGGCCGTTGAGCCCAGATTTTCTGTTGGGATCAGGTTGTTAGGTGGTTATCCACGTGGCCTTCTGGATTCTTCATTGGGCGCACGGATCTTAACTGAATCCAAATTCAAATCTTGGCTTTATCTTGATCTTGGATTTAATCCCTTTAATTATTGCTAATTAAAGTGATTATTTGCTTTCTCTCCATTAGAGTGTGTACCTGCAAATATATAGAGAAGATGAGTAAAAATCATATATTTATTAACTAAATGCATGGGAATTATGTGTAAAATATGCAACATTGGATACCAATCACACCCCCACACTTATTCTTTTGCTCGTCCCGAGCAAAAACAAAGAAAAAGAAAAGAAAATCCTAACTACCAATTTTATTACACCACTTTCGTAGGTGACGAGATTGCACTGAGCATGTGCAACAAGCCGTTAAACCTCTAGGTTACCCTAGAGGAGGAGTGTTGTCTCCTGAGGGTTTTCAGCGGATTACACCCAAAAAATCCATAAAGAAAGAAAATAAATGTTAGTGTTTTGAAAATGCATTTTGAACAAGAGACATGTTTTCGAACTATTTTTGCAAAAATATAAGTGATCTTAGGTCATAAGTCCACCTATAATCATTCTTTCTTAAACTTAGTCTCTATGCAAGATCTTGTTTTCAATTAAGGTAAGAATTCAAAATTGGATTGAATATTTTATCTTTCATAAATCTTGATAATATGCACACCGTGCTCAGTGAAAATTTCTGAGATTTCAACTCCAACCATCAAGCCATTTATTTATATATTTTTATTTTCTTTTTCTCTTTTTTTTCTTCTTCCCTTAGTTTAGGCTTTCTAGTTCACCCTTGTAGCGAGCCTTTAAACGATGACTCCCAAACCAGACGGTCTTAGGGCACCAGATGAGAAAACATCCCTCGGGTTTAAGGTCTCGAGTGAAAAAGGCCACGAAACTAAAGGGATTATTTATTTCCTTTACCACCGTTAGGCGTGAATAATCATGATTCTTGAGGCACAATTCTCCAGCTTAATAGGTGATGTTTTATTTATATATATATTTTTTTCTTTTCCTTTTTTTTATTTATATGGCATTTTTGGTCTTTGTCTCCATCCCAAGAAATGTGTAAGTGTAAAGTGCATATTATCTAAGGCAAAAAATTCAAGATAAAAATATCTCACCAATTTTTCTTACTTAGCCTATAATTTCAAGCAAGATCTATTATTTCAACTAGGTTTAAGATGTCATAATTAAGGCTTTCTTAATTCCTAAGATACATCTTAATTTTCTTAAAAATAGATCTAAACTTTGTCTCTTATTTCAAAAAGTTTTTTTATTTATTATTATTTTTTTCAAAAGAAAAGGTAAAATCTAAAAGAAGTGGAAATTCTAAAAAATAAAATCTAAAAGAAAATGGAAGACCTAAAAAGAAAAATAAAAATCCTAAAAAAAACCTATAAAGAAATAAAAAATCCTATGTTAGTACATACCCCCCATACCTATCTCATGCATTGTCCTCAATGTATGCAAGATAGAAAAAAATAATGCATGAAATAGGTAAAAGGTGAGAAACTACCCCCTCTGTCGCTTTGGACCCGCGGTGGTGCTAGGTCCAGCTGACTGTGATCTCCTCAGCGTCGCCTCAATGTTATCTAACCTAGAGGATTGCTCCTCTACCTTTTTCCTCAGTCTCACTTGCCCCTAAAAATCTTCTTCATGCCCTTCCAGATGGAAGACATGAAAGCTCGTGACTCAACTGGGGGATCTTGCCTCCAAAACTCAGGTTCATCTTCTTCCTCAAGACTCTCCTCAGAGGAGGACTCTACATCCTCGGGCTGGACAGTAGGAGTCCAGACCGCGTGTAAACAACAATTATATGAACTGGTAGGTCTCTTAGGTGCAACAAACACTCGGTCGAATGAATCAAAAACATCGTCTGGTAGGAAAGTCCTACACAGACGTGTAATCAGGATGGGGTGAGAGTATTTGGCACCTCGTGTGCGTGAAGAGTTGGCTATAAGTGCATGGAAGATGACCTTATTCAAACAAACCGAGTGTTGACGAGTCATTAAATCATGTATAATTTGCAACACTGGTCTGTTGAAAGAGGAGGTGTGGTCTAGCCCTAAAATGTTTCGTTGGATCCAACGTCCAACGCAGTGAATATTTCTAATGTGGTGCTAGCCTTCAGCCCACGATCCTGCTCAGTACAACGAGCCCCCATAATAGTCATATACTCAATCAACGGAGAGGCTCGCTATGTTGTGTGATGGTTGGGACAGAGGTGATTTCCTCAAGAAGAGGAAGCGTGACAAGTAAGTCTCCTATGGGCATGTGTACAGTAAACTGGTACATGTGTGGATCAATTGATGCTTGGTCAATGTGTGTGTAAAACATTGTCACCAAGTCGGGACAATAAAAAGCATCAGTCTCAGAGTTGTCGTATACTAACGTGTACCAATTCCAAGCCCTAATTCTCTCTAAAAACACATGCCCATAGCCATTTGGATCACTCAATATCCGCCCAAAATCTTTCTCAACAAAATTGGAGGTGCCATACTATGAATTTAAGATCAAAGCGGTAAAAAGAAGAGATTAGAATTCGAACCACCCCCGGAATTCGTGGGGGGAAGAATTTCGATCTCTGCAGTGGGTTCAGGAAGCTCTGAATGAAGATGTAGCACCAGATCACCAACAAGAACTTGAAATCGATCGGAACAGACTCTGGCGGCGCGCAGGAGTCGTCAGAATTGCCGCAGAAGCTCGGCTGGGCCGCGGTTTTGCGGCAGATCGGAGAGAACTGGTAAAGGGAAAATTTCAGTGGTGGCGCTGGAGAAGAATTTTTTTAGATCTGAGATGATTTTTTCGTTTGAGGGAGGAAGTGTGTGGAAGAGGGGCTATTTATAGAAGGGAAAGAACTTTAGAATCCCACTTCTATCCCTAGGTTAAAAACGAATTTACCCTAGGGAATTGGAAGTTTTGAAAAGAGCTTTGACCCTAGGGACTTGGAATATGAGGAAACCTAGGAATTTAGAAGATTTTGAATTTGGAAAGTGTGGAAACTCCTTTTAGCATAAAAATCCCTCCTTTATTTTTATTTTTTTCTTTTTTTTTAATTTTCTAAATCCTATGTTAGTAAACCCTCCCCCACACTTATTTCATGCATGCATGAAACAAAATGGAGAGGGAAGGAAAAAAAATTACCTTAAGGTGGTGGTTCTGGTGGTGGTCGGATTGGTCCACGAAACATGGCCCAATCAACTTTACGTTGGGTTTCAGGAACCCACCAAAATATCATGAATATGACCCACTAAAAAGATAAATCCTTGAAAGATTTTTATTAAGTACACGACCCCATCTAATTTTCATTTTTTCCAAATAATTTCGGAGTCAAATTTATCAAAGCCCTTGTCCCAGAATGATGTATGAAATGACAGAACAGTTGACTTGGACTCAGGAAGAACCGACTCAGGAAGGTGACTGAAATCAAGTAAAGGTTCAGGAGTCGAAGTGAGTTCATGAATTGGGTCCAAGTCAAGAAAATGAAGCTCAAATCCACAATCATTTCCCCAGATGGAATGTGACTATCTATGATTAGTGATTCAAGTTCAGGAGGGTTAGGAATCAAAACTGACTCTAAAATGTTACTCAAATTGGGTAACAATACAGGAGTCAATAATGATTCAGGTATTTGAACTAAATCACAAACTTGAGGGTCAAAGTCACATTCCACATTGAGTTCAATATCAAAAAATGAAGAACTTGCCAATTTGTCAATGGGATTTTCAGAAGTGTATAATTGGTCAAGTTCAAGATGATCCTCAAGGATGGGTGATTCAATTTCATTATGAATTGGGACAGGATCCAATGTCGACTCCGGAAAAAGATTGAAGTTAGGTAAAGATACCGGAGTCATTATTGAATCAGGAAAAAGAATTGAATCACTAAGTTGGGTTCAAGATCACATTCCTCATGTAATTCAATTCCACAAAAATGTGAACTTGCCAATTTATCAATGGGACTTTCAAAAGTATGGAATTGGTCAAGTTCAGTATGATCATCAAAGATTGGTGATTCAATTCACAATGGATGGGTACTGGATTCAATAATGACTCGGGAAATGAAGTGAATTTATGTGAAGACACCGAAGTCATAATTGAATCAGGAAGTAGAATTGAATCATCAAGTGGAAGTTCAGGATCATGGTCATGTTCAAGTTCAATTTCAGTAAAAGGAAAACTTGCCAAAATGTCAATGGGATCTGAAGTTTGGACAAGTTCAGGTGAGTGTGCTGAAATTGAATCTGATTTCCAAAACTACATGACTCTTTGGCTCGAACAGAATGGTTAGTGACATTAGAAATAGGATGAGAATGAAAAGTTTGGATCATCAACTCTACGTTACGATTACGAGTATTTTGAGTCTGAGTCAAGAATTCAAGCATCTTTTGACAATTCATTGGTTCATCATTTTGTGAAAAAGATGAAGTGTTGTTTTGGAATTGGTGATGAAATTGTGAGTCAAAAATGTGTGGTGATGGAAGAATGGACTCACACAAGAGATCTTTACTCGTTTCCAAGGCAAATGGTTGTTCATTAGGAAAAGGTGGAAGTGAGTAAGACTCTTGAAAATACTGTGGAATTGGAGGGGCAAAGGTTTCTTGACGTTGTTGCTCAGCCCTCTGAAGATTGGCTTCTAAACTCCTTAGTAACTCAGATTTTTCTTCAATTGGAGATTCAGAAAAAGGAGTATATGAAGCGGAATCGGGAAATGAATACTGTGGACAAGGTGAATATGGTGGACAAGAAATTTGAGAATTTGACTCGGGTACGTGAATCCCCAATGACTCGGTAAAGAGTTGAAATTATTATGGAAATTATAATTATTAGATGGGGGGTATGGGTCATATTGATTCGGATAAGGCCAACCCGGTGTATTTGGTTGGTGCATATTATAAAACACCGGGTTGGAATTATCCGAATAGAATGGAGTTGGTGTGAAATATGGATTCATGTTCGGATTGAAAGAATTATTATTGTTGAATTCCATATCACACAATACACACAAAAACAAATAAACAAAAAACAAACAAAAGAAAAAAAAATTCTAACCTAAGTTAGGGTAGACTTAGGACCTAGACGACTCCTAACTGATAGACTGTCCACGGGAGGTTTAGTGTAGACTTTGACCACAGGCTAATCAGCCAGGTAAGGGCAAGGTTGTTGGGAGGTTTTCCGTCAAAGACGTTCCTTAATTAAGTAACCAACAACCTTCGGGCTTTCGGCCCTCAATCCCTTTCCTAGACACTGATTTTACAAGAGTGAATTTCAACACTTTCTCCCTTAGGATAATCTCCTAAATGAGTCCGAGATGTCCCTAGGGCCAACGTCTATTTTTTATTAAATTAGGCTTGGGTTAGTGAGTGCTGGGATGGTGGTTTTTGGGCTAAGGAAAGGGTAATGAAATCCCCCACCTTATCTTGTTTATGGGTTATGCCCTTAAAAATGAATTGTGCAAGTGTACAAAAAATATAACTAGAATTCACTCAAAGCATGAAAATCAAGCAAGAGATGATTCCTAGTCTACATGCAATGCAAAACGTACCTTGCCTCCAGCACTCTTCAACAGTAAAAGTAAAGGAATTGAAAAGACACGTGCCTAGGAATGCAAATGTCTAAACAATTTTTAACAATTTCAACCAATTTTTTACTGTTGATTAAATTAGCAGGTAATAGATGAAATATACAGGAATTCAAGTATAGCAGCAGATGTATTTTGCAGAGCTGAAGATCCTGCAGAAAAATGATCAGTAGTGAGCTCCTCCTTGCCGCAGAACCGCGGCTTTTGCCGTGGGAACGCGGCAAGTCAGAGGGATCCTGGTCTCTGCTTTCGAGAGCAGAGGCCCAGGTCCGCTATATGTCACTGCAATGCAAATTTTCCTGTTTTCTTCTCCTGTAACCTGCAATAGAGAAGAAGATTCGTTTAGTTCTTCACTTTAAAGAAAATCCGTGCTCTCCCGGCAACGGCGCCATTTTGATTAGATGAGAAAGGTGTATGTAAATGTGTTCGATGTATCCCTTTCTTATCTCCGTTATAGCATAAGGCTATGCCGAGTCGATTCTCAGGAGAGCTCGCGATGGAAGCTTTGACGAGTGGTAGTGAAGACAACAAACGAAGATTCTTCTATGCTAATAAAAATAATGAATTAATGAAAAAGAAACTAAAGAAAGGATGGATATATTCATGATGGAAATAGTCGGAAAAGAAAAACAAGATTTGATTTGGTATTCACACTAAAAGAAAAGGAAACTTAAAGAAGCAAACCATGACTAGCTTACCTTACTACCTTACCAAAGCTTACCAAACTCCGTGATAGTGAAGGCGTGCCTCATGTTGATTTCATCGGCGTAGGTTTGTCTTGCGTGTTGATCTAATTACTTTCTCATGTAGATGAAGGGTGGTTAACCCATCGGAGAAGAGAAGACCATCCAACTTGCAAGATGAAATAAAGCAATCATCCATGAGTTAGTGAAGATGGCAAGGCTAGTGGTTAGCTAGTACATGGAGAAAGAATTAGCTACAAGCCATAAGAAAAGTAAAACAAAGCATGAATTAAATTGCAAGGATTTAAAGCAAGCAAGTAAAGAAAGCAATTAAAGAAAGCAAGTAAACTAGAACCAAGCTCAAATAGAGGAAGGAGAATGGATGAATCCTTGTTGCTTCAAGTTGTCACACCTTGATTACACAAGCTCTCTCTCTCACAATCTCTCTCTTTTACAAAGTATCTAGGGAAGAAGAAGAGGGACTAAAGAACTAAACCTAGAGAAAAAACCTATGAAAATTACAACAACTAACAATTTCTCCTCTCTTCTCCATTCTGTCTTTTTTCGCAGGTCTATGGTCCAATATTTATAGCCCCAGAGAGAAGCTTCGAGATCCAGGTGGTTGGCGCAAAATCCGGATCTCAACAGACTTGTAACTGCCGCGCGCGCGCGGCAATCTCCCAGATCTGGCGGCAAAATCTGGGCCGTTGAGCCCAGATTTTCTGTTGGGATCAGGTTGTTAGGTGGTTATCCACGTGGCCTTCTTGATTCTTCATTGGGCGCGCGGATCTTAACTGAATCCAAATTCAATCTTGGCTTTATCTTGATCTTGGATTTAATCCCTTTAATTATTGCTAATTAAAGTGATTATTGGCTTTCTCTCCATTAGAGTGTGTACCTGCAAATATATAGAGAAGATGAGTAAAAATCATATATTTATTAACTAAATGCATGGGAATTATGTGGTAAAATATGCAACATTGGATACCAATCAACCAACCTCGCTTGACTTGTATGCGAAAGTATATGGCACTGGCCATATACCGAAACATACAAATTGAAAGAGTCTTAATAATAACTTGATAATTTAATTTCATGTATTTTATTGTCATTCTTTATTTACTATTCATTGTTGTTATTCCATGCTTACTGATTGATTACATGATATTTGACCTGCTACACTTATTACTGCTTACTTGCCACTTGGCTTCTTTTTGCACTCGCTGGGTTGCCCACTAACAACCCTGGATTTGTATGTTCAGATTTAGCAGGTTGGACGAGGTGGACTCTTCAGCAGAGGATCAGGCCTACTTCGAGGAGCAGGCGGATCAGCCGCAGCTTCGTCCTGTCTTTCCCCACTCGCGAGATTCTCTTTTCTGGCTCGTAAGTTATTATCTTTTGTACCCTGTACAGTCTACTTTTGTACTATTTGGTGATGTAATATTATATCACAATCTGTGATGACTAAGTATTTGTACTATTTTGTGTTAGAATGTATAACGCCACGTATTTCTGCACTTTGATCCCTGTTTTGTGTTGTATTGATGCTTAGTGTACATATGTGATGGTACCATCACCTTGTGTATGTACGTCGTAGTGGAGTCTCCATACCCGCCGGATCGGGGCGCTACAGGTTGGTATCAGAGCCTAAGCTCTCATACCTTCAGTACAGCCAGTCTGCAAATTAATATTAGGTTAATTTGCGACTGAGTCACACGAGTCTTTACTATACATTCCAATCACAAGTACGAAGTTATCTATTCTTTCCTTGAAATCTATCCCTTGACCTCTGAAATCTCATATTACGTCACCTTTTCAGTCGGCTCGAATATGGAGAGACGAGGGATACTTAATGGTCCCGACACTTCTCGTGAAGGTCTGTACAGGGAGATAACTGATGAGCATACTCCACGGGATGATGAATAGCCAGCAGCAGTAGATAGAGCTCTTGCGATAAGGATTGCTGACTGCACCCTAGGAGCAGAGGCCAAGTACTGTGTCAGATTTTAGAAGGTTGCACCCGGCAGAATTTTCGGGCACGGAGAAGCCCCTGGATGCAGAGCAGTGTTTGTTCAACCTGACTGATCTTCTAAAGGCGGCCAGAATTCCTGGTGAGAATCATGTGGAAGTGGCTAAGATCCAGCTGAAGGAGTGGCAATGACCTGGTGGCTAGCCGAAGAGGCGAGGCTGGAGAAGCCCATCTCTTGGGACCAGTTCTCGAAGGGCTTTTATGAGAGATTTTTTCCTGCAACTACTTAGAAGGAGATGGAGGATCAGTTTATCTGGCTGAAGTAGTGGAATCGATTGGTGGATGAGTATGCTGCTGAATTCCTGAGACTTAGTCAGTTTGCACCATTTATGGTAGCCGACGAGGAGAAGAGGGCTAGCAGTTTTCGGTAAGGATTGAGGGTGGATATCCAGATGTTGCTTATACCCACCAACTGAAGACATACTCCCAAGTTTTCTATAGCTTGTGTTGTGGAGCAGGGATTGGAGAAGAAGAGGAGGGTTGAGCTGCAGCACACAAGCCTATGAAGCACCAATTCCAGCAGGTGCACAGAGGGAATCCAGTCAGATCTTATGGTGCCCCAGTAGCCAAGCGGCCTTTTCAACCTCCTTCTCAGTAGCTTGTGTGTGGGTATTATCAGAAGACCGGACACAGTCAGCGGAACTGCCATATGGCCAATGGACTGTGTTTGACATGCGGATCCGGCAATCACTCAGTGGGAGAGTGTCCATTCAAGAAGACCTGGAATGCAGCTTCAGTACCACCAGCACTTCCAGCACGAGTGGCACCACTAGCACTTCTAGCTTGAGCAACTCCCCAGCATTTTCAGCACCACCGATGAGGAGGAATCCAGGACCAGTACGCAGAGGAGCTCCACTTCCTCCCCAGCATCGGACTTTGGATCAGGCTCAGACCAAGATCGGAGTAGGCCGCGGGAGAGGCCAGGCCTACAACTTGACAGTCGAGGAAGCTGAGGCATCTGGAGAAGTAGTGGCATGTACAATCTTGGTCCACTCAGTTCCAGTCTTATCACTCTTTGACTCCGGTGCATCACATTGCTTCATATCCAGTAGATTTATTACTTTGCATTCTATACCCCTAGTATGTATGGGTGACCAGTGGGAAATTAGTACGGGAATGGGGTAGTCATTACTAGCAAGATTTGCAAGGCATGCAATGTGGAGTTGTGTGGCAGAAAATTGGAGGCCGACATGTTCGTACTGGACACTGAAGGGTACGATGTGATCATAGGCATGACTTGGCTCAGCAAGTATCATGCGGTGATCGAATGTCGAAACAAGAAGGTAATCTTTGGGATTCCACACCAACCGGAGTTTCAGTTCTTTGGAGATGCAAGTCCCTCCGGAAGGAAGATCAACTGGATTGTGCTACTACAAAAGATAAGAAGAAGACGGTGTCAGTGTGAAATGAATTCCTGGATGTATTTGAGGAGATATCAGGACTTCCACCTGGCAGAGTTGTGGAGTTCTTTATTGACACTATTCCAAGAGCGACTCTCATTTCTAAAGCACCGTACCGGATGGCACCAACTGAATTGGCTATATTGAAGGAGCAGCTACTGGAGTATTCGAGCAAGGGTCTAATTAGACCAAGTACTTCACCTTGGGGAGCATCAATGTTGTTGGCAAACAAGAAGGATGGTGGCAAGAGATTGTGTATTGATTAAAGATAATTGAACAAAGTCACCATTAAGAACAAGTACCCTTTGCCGAGGATTGATGACCTCTTTGATCAACTTCATGGAGCCCAAGTGTTCTCAAAGTTAAATCTGCAGTCGGGGTACCATCATTGAAGGTGAAGAAGGAAGACATCCAGAAGACAGCATTTAGGACTCGCTATGGTTATTACGAGTTCCTGGTTATACCCTTTGGAGTTACAAATGCCCCAGCAGTCTTTATGGACTTGATGAATAAAATCTTCTCACCCTATTTGGATAAGTTTATGTTGGTATTCATTGATGATTTTTTAGTTTATTCCAAGAATGAAGAAGAGCATGCAGAGCATCTGAGGGTTATGCTACAGACGCTCCGACTTGAGTAGCTTCATGCCAAACTTAGTAAGTGTGAGTTCTGACTGGAGTGTATAGCATTCTTGGGCCATGTTTTCTCTAAGGAAGGAATCTCGGTGGATCCCAGCAAGATTCAGGCAGTGAAGGATTGGCCAATTCCGAAGTCAGTAACAGAGATCGGAAGCTTCATCGGATTAGCTAGATATTATCGAAGGTTCATACAGGACTTCTCCAAAATTGTAGCTCATTTGACCAAGCTCACCGGAAGGGAGAGAAGTATATATGGACTGAGGAGTGTGCGTCTGCTTTTAAGGAGTTAAAGAACAAGTTGATTTCAGCTCCAATCTTAAAGACACTCTCAGGGACAGAGGAATGATTGTATACAGTGATGCTTCAGGGAAGGGTCTTGGATATGTATTAATGCAGCATGGACATGTGGTGGCTTATGCATTTAGGCAGTTAAAGCCACATGAGAAGAACTACCCAACGCATGATCTAGAGTTGGCAGCTGTGATCTTTGCGTTGAAGATATGGAGGCATTACCTGCTTGGTGACCAAGTGTTGATTTACACTAATCACAAGAGCTTGAAGTACATTTTCACTCAGAAGGAGCTGAATATGAGGGAGAGGCGATGGCTTGAGTTGATGGCAGATTATGATATAGATCTGCAGTACCATCTTAGCAAGGTTAATGTTGTGCCAGATGCCTTGAGTAGGAGACCTGAAGCCAACATGGTTGTGCGGCTCACTCAGTAAGAGGAGTTACTGAAGGAGATGAGGCCGCTAGACTTGATGGGGATTCGGAGGGCCAATGGATCCAGTTGATGGCATTTCAGATCCAGCCGACATTGATGGAGGAGATCAGAGAAGCTCAGAGAGAAGATCCCAGATTGCTGAAGTTCAGGAAGCAAGTGAAAGCGGGGCTGAGGTCAGATGTTTGCATACATACTGATGATGCACTCTATTTCAGGGGTAGAATTCGTGTGCCTTAGGGGGAGATTAGACAGAAGATCTTAGCTGAGGCCCACAGCTCAGCTTATTCTATACACCCTGGAGGAACTAGATGGATCAGGATCTGAAGCAACATTTCTGGTGGAATTCGATGAAGAGAGAGATCGCCTAATATGTGGTAAAGTGTCTAGTGTGTCAGCAAGTGAAGGCTGAACACCAGAGACTAGCTAGATTACTACAGCCTTTGCCAATACCAGAATGGAAGTGGGAGTATGTTACAATGGATTTTTTCACCTCTCTACCCGCACTCTAAAGGGGAACAGTGCAGTATGGGTAGTTGTTGACCATCTCACTAAGTCAGCACATTTCATACCATTCAGAGTGGGACAATCTATAGAGCATCTGACAGACAAGTACATGAGGGAGATTGTTCGACTGCATGGAGTTCCTGTGAGTATCATGTCGGACAGAGACACGAGGTTTAGATCTCGCTTTTGGGAGAGCCTTCAAGAGAGTTTGGTTTGGGGATCCTTCTGAAGTTTAGCACATCTTATCATCCTGAGACAGAAGGGCAACCCGAACGGACCATTCATATCCTAGAGGACATGTTGAGGGATTGTATGATAGACTTCAAGGGATCGTGGGAAGATCATCTACATTTGGCAGAGTTTTCCTACAATAACAGCTATCAGGCGAGCATCAAGATGACTCCGTTTGAAGCCTTATACAGCAGGAGATGCAGAACACCATTGTGTTGGGATGAAGTTGGTAAGAGAAGACATTTGGGACCAGATATGATAGTACAGGCAATGGACAAGATCAGGACCATCCACGAGCACCTTCGTGCAACACAGGACAGACAGAAGAGTTGGGCAGATTCTAATAGAAGACCGTTGGAGTTTCAGGTGGGAGAGCATATGTTCCTGAAGATATCTCCGACCAAGGGAGTGATCAGATTTGGTGCACGTGGAAGCTTTGTCCGAGAAATATAGGCCCGTTTGAGATATTTGAGCGAGTGTGGAGAAGTGGCCTACAGATTGGCACTATCGCCATCACTAGAAGGAGTGCACAATGTGTTCCATGTGTCACAGTTGAGAAGATATATCAAGGATGAGAGCCATGTATTAGATTATTCAGAGTTGGAGTTGTAGCCAGATTTGTCATATACTGAGCAACCAATGGCTATTGTGGACAGAAGTGTCAAAATCCTGAAGAACCGGACCATCCCGTTGGTGCTTGTTTCATGGAACAGGCATAGTCCTTAAGAAGCCACTTGGGAGGGAAGACGTCATCCGTGACCGTTACCCACATCTGTTCAAGCCTTGAGTGGTAATTTTCTCATGAACTCTATATCTTGTCTTATCAATTCTTTATTTCCATGTTCATCTCCTTCCCATAGAAATTTCGAGGACGAAATTTTTGTTAGGTGGGTAGATTGTAGCACCTCGTACCCGGGATACGTACCCAGATGCTTGTCCCAAATTTTTTGACCATATTGTTCAATTTTCTTCCAGTATTTGCTTTTAGGTTGTGATTACTTATGTTATTGTGTATCGGATCTGGATTCTGAAACCTAGAGTCAGCCCTGACCCAGACTGTGAACCTCATACTAGCCTGTAGCCCGATTTGACCTTTCTGGAAGTCTGATATAACCGAGTTCAGTTCAGACATTGTTTTCTAATATTTTAGATTTTTCATGATTTTCTAGAATTTTTCAGAATTTTTCTGCAAAATCTCCAAAACCGGTGTCCGTCGGCATCGCGGACTGATTCCCGAATTTTTAGTTTTCAAAGGGAATGAATTTTCAAAAACAGCTTTCATGTTACTTCTTAGAATTTCATTTTTTTATCTAAAAACATTTTTGGGAATTTTTCTAAATTTATCAAAATTTCACCGATTCTGGTGTCGGCGGTATCGCTGGAAGATTTCATGATTTTTAATTTTAAAACTACATTGAATTCTCAAATCCAATTTCACCTAGCATCTTAAAATAATATTTGCTATTTTGAGAATTTTTCAGAACGTTTCTGAAACAGTAAAATTTTTACCCTATTTAAATAATAATATTTTTTGCCGACAATTTATTTTCTTATTTTTTCTTCTCTACTCCCCTGTTTTATACTCTCAAATATCTTAATAAATTAATTATTTAATAATAAATTTTTATATTTTTTTTTTGTTTTCCCTTATTTTTTTCCTTTTCCTTTATTTTCTTTCTTTTTCTTTCTTTTCTTTTCTTCCCCTTTGACTTTCCCATCCCCTGCCACAGCTGCCCTGCTCCTGCCGCCTGCTCCCCTGCCACAGCGCCCACCGCCTGCAGCCCCTCTCCTCCCATTTCATCATCACACCCTACTCCTCCTCCTCCATTAAAAATCCCTCTTTCCTTCTCCTTCTCATTTTCCATTTCATTTCAACTCCATCTCCCAAAGCTAAACCCACTTCCCACTTCCCACATCACCACCGCTGCCTCACCACCAAGTCCGCCCACCACCAGCACCCTAGCCATCGCCGCCACACCCCAACCCCCCATTTCCTTCCCCAGTTCCACCATCCCCATTTCCCTCTCCATTCCTCCAATTTCAACATAACCCATCACCACCACCTCCCTTCCTCCTCCAAAATTCACCACCACCTCCATTAAATTCACCACTCCCACCACCCCATCATCATCTCCTCCTCTAACTTCCCACCACCTCCAACAACCACCACAACCACCATAACCACCACCACTACTAACTAACACCACCACAAACTTTACAAAACAACGACAAACCAACAACTCCCACCCTCCTCCCCTCCCTTAGGGCAGCGCGCACACCACCCACCCTCCCCCGGTGGCGGCGCCGCCGCCGCTAGGCCGCCGGAGCCGGCCGGCCGGCCACCCCCCACTCCCTTCCATTTTCCTTTCTTTCTTTCTTTCTTCTTTCTTCTTTCCTTCTTTATTCTTTCTTTTCTTTTCTCTTTCCTTTCCCTAAATAAACCTACTTTTCTCACATCCCTAAAATACCCATCCCCTCAAACCCAAATTACTTCCCCATATTTACAACCATACCCCTCCCTTTTTAATTCCTATTCCTTTTCTAAAAAATACCCTATTTTCTCTCTCTCCCCTTCCTACAACTTCTCTCTCTCTCCTTCCTACAACTTCTCTCCTCTCTCTCCTCTCTCTCTCTCTCTCCTCTCTCATTTCCTCTCTAATAATTATATAAATATTTATAGTTATATATTTTAATATATATATTTATGGGCTAGTGGCTTGCTCGCACGGGTTTGCGGATTTCTCGGATATCAACCGGTATTTCATCCCGGTTTCAGGCGAGTGCTTTATATTAAACTTAAAAATAACTATCCTTAATTTATTGCATGCTATTGATATGTGGACATCGTATTACTACCGTAACATGTCTAACACTTGCTACTGTAATTTTTAGTACCTGACTCCTTGCTATATGAGTTAATACATGATATTGCACTCGGTATTTACCCGACACTTGACATGTTATACTTGACGCATGATTTATGGCATCAGCACTTGATATATTATATTTGATACCTGATCCACGGCACTTGATATCTGACACCGGCACTTGATATGTTATATTTGATACCTGATCCATGACACTTGATATTAGACACCGGTACTTGATATATGTCATACTTGTCACCTGATCTTGACCCCCGGTATATGACACAAGCTAACCCTTACTTGATATGCTTTCATGTGGTACAAGTATATTGACCTGGCATCATGACCCTTGACCAGACACTACCACCCCTGATACCTGTATTATCTGGCATATCCATGACTATCACTTTTACGGGGACTTGGCATGATTATTATATTATTACCAGACATTTGTTACTCTTGAACTCCTGTACTCCTGAACTCCTGAATTCCTGTATGCTTGAACCCTGGAAATAGGGAGGCTCCTGACATTACTCCTGATATTATACTCCTGTTGACCCCCGTAATAGGATACCATGGATATTGGACTTTTGTGAATACCCTGTGGACTTTATTATTTGACACTCTGTTATATTTAAGCAACTTACACTGGGACGGGAGAAATTGATGAGTATCGATATAGCTTTTGTGTTTATGGTGGCCATACATATGTTGACAATTAATTCCTGTTGGATTCGACCTGGAGGCCACCAGGCGCTTCCGAGGGGTATACTGGCACCCTACCCCCTGCCTGGCTGCCGGGTGTGCTATAATCCCCTAGGTATATCCCTTTGGGGAACGGTGACACTCTATTCTGTTTTTTGGCGTATACTAAGACCTTCGGGCATATAGTAAGTCCCGGTACCTAGCGGTACGTTCCGACTCAGTACTAGATACTCCTGGACCGTTGTCCCAGGCATGCACGGGACCCATTCTTAACATGGTTCGTTGTTCCCCATCAATTTCCAATAACCAACCTCGCCTGACTTGTATACGAAAGTATATGGCACTGGCCATATACCGAAATATACAAATTGAACGAGTCTTAATAATAACTTGATAATTTAATTTCATGTTTTTTATTGTCATTCCTTATTTACTATTCAATGTTGTTATTCCATGCTTGCTGATTTGATTACATAATATTTGACCTGCTATATTTATTATTGCTTACTTGCCACTTGGCTTCTTTTTGCACTCGCTGGATTGCCCACTAACAACCCTGAATTTGTATGTTCAAATTTAACAGGTTGGACCGATGTGGACCCTTCAGCTGAGGATCAGGCCTACTTCGAGGAGCAGGCGGATCAGCCGTAGCTTTGTCCTGTCTTTCTCGCTCGCGAGATTCTCTTTTCCAGCTTGTGAGTTATTATCTTTTGTACCCTGTACAGTCAACTTTTATACTATTGGTGATGTAATATTATATCACAATCTGTGATGACTAAGTACTTGTACTATTTTGTGTTGGAATGTATAACACCAATTTTTGCACTCTGATCCCTGTTTTGTGTTATATTGATGCTTAGCGTACATACGTGATGGTACCATCGCCCTGCGTATGTACGTCGTAGTGGCGTCCCCGTACCCACCGGATCGGGACGCTACAACCTGCGTCTCTTCTTAATCGCATCAGATGCGCGAAGTCTACATTAGGATACCAAAACGTAGAGTTCAAGATGCTCACATTACTAAGGCTTCACCTTACAGACGTGATGTTTAGCAACATGAGGTCCGCGTCTCTTCTCATGACACGAGACCTACGTCTCTATATCAGAACACGAGGCTCATAAAGTTCGCGTCTCTCAAGTGTCACCAGACAAACGTGACAATCAACAACATGAGGTCTGTGTCTCTTTTCAGTAGAGGCACGAGACCCGCGTCTGAAAGCCAGAATGCGAGAGTCACGTCTGTTCTATAGAACGTAAGCAAACAGTCAGTGTTCAACCGGTTATCATTTATGTCAGTCTCCTGCTCGGCCAAAAGTTGTCATTCCCGCACAAGGAGAACGTTATCTGATGCGGAGTACCCTGAAGTTACTGCGAACATAGCAGGTCCAAGCATTACACCAAGCAGAATTAAGAGAAAACAACCAATGGTCAGCTCTGACGAATCTAACAGTGAGCCGACATACCTGCACTCGAACGGCGTGATAACCCCAGTAGACTACAATGCCCTAGCTCGGGGTATCGAAGTAAGCGAGTCACACTCTACCATTGTGGAATCACAGGCCTCTAACTCTTCGGTAGAGAAAGAAGCCTTCGCGTATATTTCAAGCACTCCTGAAGAAATGGCCAGGCGCTTTGAACAGTAAGCCCAGGCCCAGAGGAAGAAACTCGATATGATTTGTGCTTGTTCGTGTTTCGAAGTTCATGAAAACTCCATCGTTGTTGAAGCACGTACAAGTTATGAAGCTTAAACTTTCTAGAATCTTTTTAATAAAGTGTGTAGTAGCAAGTATAGGATCGAATCCATAGAGACTTGTTCTTAAAATTTAGTTATTAAAAATCTCACTTTTATCTTACTCTAATTGAGAAATCCCTTGGATGAAGCTTTAAATTTTGTTTTTAAAAAAATAAATAAATAAATTAAGATCTTGTAGAAGAAAGCAAAAGTAAAATAAAAATATGAATAAAGTAAAAGAAAAAAATATGAAGAAAGCAAAATAAGAAAGAAATACTAACCATTTTGCGACGATTTGAATAACTAAAGTAAAAAATGAAATTAAGAGATTGGTACGAAAGGAAGAGGAAGATGAACAAGTGAACTTATTTCTTGTCATCGTCTTGATGTCTCCCTCCTCCAAACGATGCTGAAAATAAAAGAAGCTAATAAAAGAAAAGAGAAGAGAATATGCATAAGATTAGTGATAACTTCATGAAATCAAATATGTAAGAAAAGAATAGCATAAAAAAATAAAAAGAAAATTAAAGAAAGACTTCGACTGAACACTGCAAGATCATGAAGAAGAATTCTGAATTTTATTCAATAAGCATCAAATAAAAAGCCCTTGATCCTCTCCAATCTCGTATTACAACGCTTAAAACTCTCTTATTCTGGCTTTTCAGCTCTCTGGTGTACTCTCTCTCTCTCTCTCAATGAATACAGGTATTTATAGGAAAATAGGGATAAGGGAGAGCGTAGGAAGATAGGAAGAGCTAGCTTTTTTTGAATTTGAATCTTTCCCTTATCTCCAAACTTAATTTGATTTATCTAGGATTCTGATCTATAGCTTATTGACGTATTGATTGCTGAATATTACTTATCAGATGATAGAATATGAAACATGATTAACATAAGAGTTGTAGACCTTTAAATCTTCTTTCTGAATCACCTTAAATCATTAGATTTGAGATTCAGTAGCAAATGTTATGATTAAAATGCTAAACTATATCCAATCTGAATCTAAATTGCTTCATCTCATTCGTTGATATTCTCTCTATCCATTTATCCTCAGCAAACCTAATAGGGTCTTCAAAAATTTATTTTTTCTTTGAATTTTTATAGTATTATCTTATCTGGTAAATCCAATCCTCAGATAAGATAGACTCAAGATTCTCTGAATTTGAGTCGATCCTTATTTGATTTGAACTTTTGGGTTTGTTTGGATAGGATTCATGTTCACCTTCCCTTTATCACCCTATAAGGATTAGGACATTAAGATAAGTGAGTTTGTAAAGATTTATTACAGAATATATGTAGGAAGGTAATAATGTTTATGCAATATATGTTTTCAAATACACCCCCACACTTATTTTTTGCACGTCCTCGAGCAAAACAAAACAAACCTAAGGTTTTTATTGGACCACTTTCACAGGTCACGCGATTTCACTTAGCATGTGTAGCAAGCCTATAAGCCTCTAGGTTACCCCTAGAGGAGGAGTTGTAGTCTCCTGAGGGTTTTCAGTGGATTACACCCATAAAATCTATAAAAAAAAGAAACAATTTGTTAGCATTTTGAAAATATATTTTGAAAAGAAGAGAAAATATTTGAAGTACTTTTACAAGTATTAAGCAACTTGTAAGTTTTAAGAGCATCGAATTATTCATCCCTAGACTTAGCCACTATTCAAATATTTGTTATCAATTAAGATTAGGAATAAAATTGTATTCTCATCTAGTCTATTATTATGCACTAAGTCATATGCATCTTGTGACGGAGAATATTTTGATTAAGGGTTCTTCAACTCTAACTCTTACACCTTATTTGTGTATATACTGGTGGTAATATTTCTTAGATTTCTTAGGCTTTCTAATTTGCCCACATGAACCTTAGTCGATGACTCTTAAACCGGACGGTTTTAGGGCACCAGGTGAGAAAACTCCTCAAGGACTTAGGACTCGAGCAAACAACACCACAAAATTAAAGATTTATTTGGTGATATGAACCACTTTTAGGCGTGAATATTCATGCTTTATGGGACGCAAAAATCCAGCTTAATCAGAGGGTTCTTATTATATAATATATATATATTCTTCTTTTTTTCCTTTTTTTCTTTTTTTTTAAGGCATAAGAATCTTTGTTTTCGAACCTTAAGTATGTAAGTATATAAAAGACGCATATTTTATCAAGGTAAAAATTAAGACTGGATTACTTTTTCAAATTTTCTTCCTATCCCTAGAAATTAAAAAATATTCTTATTTACACTAAGTATAAGAAATCCTAATTATGATTCTCTTGTTCCTTAAAATTAACTTAATTTCTTGCAAAAATAAATCAAAATATTTTTTTCCTTTTCAAAAAGTTTTTTGTTACAAAGAAAATAATTTTTTAATTTTTTAATTTTTTATCTTTTTTTTTATAAAACCTAAAAGTAAACCTATGTTAACCCTCCCCCACACTTATCTCATGCATTGTCCTCAATGTATGAATGAATGTATAGCATGTTATAAATGTAAGAATGTGATGGGTAGATAGTACCTGATGAGGACGAGTGGATGTCATCCATCATTGTCTAGTTAAGAGAAAAAATATAAAATAAGAGAAAAAATATAAAATTATAATACATAAATGGATTCCTAGTATGTATAGAGATCAATCCTTATAAACAGGATCTTTCAGAAGGATTTTCTCCACTTTTGGGCTCAGATACTCACGGTATGGTTTTAAACGATGGCCATTTACTTGAAAAGTGGTACCATCTGTGGTATTATGGACCTCAATTGCACCATGTGGGTGTACCTTATCAACAATGTACGGACCTGTCCAACGGGATTTCAGTTTTTCCGGAAAGAGATGTAGACGGGAATTGTACAACAAGACTTTTTGTCCTGGTTGAAATTCCTTCTGAGTTATGATCTTATCATGTATAATCTTCATACGATCCTTGTACTATTTTGAATAGTCATATGCATCATTCCTTATATCTTCAAGCTCATCCAGTTGAAGTTTTCTAGACTCTTCTGCCTTGTCTAGATCAAAATTTAGGCGTTTGATTGCCCAATATGCTTTATGTTCTAACTTGACAGGAAGATGGCAAGCCTTGCCATAAGCTAACTTATATGGAGACATTCCAATAGGAGTTTTGAATGCAGTTCTATATGCCCATAGGGCATCAATCAGGCGAAGAGATCAATCTTTTCTAGTGGTGTTCACAGTTTTCTTTAGAATAGGTCTTGATGGCTCGATTGAAAACTTCTACTTGACCACTAGTCTGTGGGTGGTAAGGGGTTATTACTCTATGATTAATGCAATATTTTCTCATTAAGGCTTCAAATGTATGATTGCAGAAATATTTTCCACCATCGCTGATGATTGCACGAGGAAAGTCAAAATGATAGAATACATTCTCTTTCAAGAAGTTTACCACAACTTTGTAGTCATTGGTTTTATATGCTACCGCCTCTATCCATTTAGAGACATTGTCAACAACTGCAAGGATATAGTGGTATCCATGGGATATAGGAAGGGGACCCATGAAGTTTTGCCCCAAACATCGAAGATTTCGACAAATAAGATTGGGTTTAACGACATTTCATTCTGGTGTGCAATCTTCCCTAATCATTGACAACGATCACATGATTGACAGTAGACATGAGCGTCATGATATAGAGTGGGCCAATAAAAACCACATTGCAAAATTTTTACAGCACTTTTCTTCCCACTAAAATGACCTCCACAGGCTTAGTCATGACAAAATGAAAGGATGCTCCTAAATTCTGAGTCAGGAATGCAGTGGTAGACTATCAAAAAAATCACTGAGGATAAGTCATCAGAAAGTAGAGTTCAGACTCCGGACGCGGGGCTAATTATAGCCACTCATATAATACCAAGGTGCAGGGCATGAAACCCTCGCCTCAACATCAGTACAATACCAAGACGCGAGAGTTGAAACCGCATCCTAGCTACTCGGTAATAGCCAAGACGCGACTCGAAGCCCGCGTCCTTACATCAGTACAGTATCAAGACACGAGAGCCTGAAGCCCGCGCCTGGTAGAGTTCAGAACTCACATCCAGCAAGGTTCGAAGTCAACGACAAAATGCGAGGCTCAGAGCTCGCATCTCAGTTATAGCTGCCCTCATTACAGGGTCAATTACTGTCCACGAAATGAGAGAGTTAACCCCCATTATAGAGTGTTTTTAAAAAACATTTATACCCCCTAAAACCTCTATAAATAGCCCAGTTTACTATAGAAGAGGGGTCAGAAAATTTTGATCAGAAGAACTTCGGTCGTAAGCCGTAGAAGACCAGAATCTCTAGCTAAAAAAAAGAGAGTCCAACTTTTCTAACAACTTGCTGCGTACAAGTTTGTTCTTGCCTACAATCTCTTTGAAATTTTTTGGTGGGGCAGATGTTGTGTTACTTCGTCCACCGTCCAAAGAGAAGAGTCCCAAAAGATCGAGATGTTCACCAAGTCAACAAAAATAAGAATCAATTTCTATCGCCACATCAAGAACCCATCACTAAACAAAGGGAAGATCTGAGCTTGAATATCTTCCCTCTCTTATAATTGGAGTATTGATCCATTATAATTCTTCATTGATTCAAGGAAATTTTACATGAATCTCTCCCACCGAACAATAGATGGCGACTCCACTGGGGACTACTTTCTCTACCGATGAGCAAGTCATGGAGCAAGGTGACATCACCTACATAGGAAAAATGGTCGAATCAGTTATCGTGGAGTTCGACCAGGCAAAATATGAAGAGTTTCTCTTCCAATTCTAAGAGCCCTAGGGCGCGACACTACCATAAGATCTCCTCGGGGACCCGCTCTCAAGTCCGCTCTAAGATCCCTTCAGACGCGACTGGCAAGAAGAGTACCATGGCTAACCGCATTAGACGTAACGCCCGCATCAACGTCTCCCATGAGACCCACGAGATTAGCGTTGCTGATATTCAGCCCATTCACGCCCGTCCTCTTCCTCAGCTGCAGGTTACCGGGGGTTCCAATAACCCGTACGGTGTAACTAGAACGCTGAACGTCGACAGAGACGACGTACGCGTCAACTACAGGCGCAACCATCTGTCTAGCAGATACAGAACGCGAGGCTCAAGCCCGCTTCTCTTCTAAGTTACGTCAGACGTGCGAAGTCTGCGTATGGAGATTAAAATGCAAAGCCCAATAGTCTTGCGTTTCTGAGAATTCACTTCCCAAACGCGACGTTCAGCAGTGCGAGGACTGTGCTTCTTCTCATAGACACGAGACTCGCATCTTTACAACCAAACGCAGAATTGAGAAAGTCCGCGTGTCTCAACCGTCGCTAACCAGATGTGATAATCAGTAATGCGAGATCCGCGTCTCTTCTCAGTAGAGGCACGAGACCCACATTTCAAAGCCAAAATGCGAGAGCAGCGCCTGTTCTACACAACGCGAGCTTCGCGTTTCTGAACCCTGCACCTTAGATTTACGACGCAAAGGTGGCTCTCAGAAGCTAAAAAGCCCTCGACAACCCGAGGCCAATCTCTTTAATCCCCTCCGACAGACCTTAGAGATTATTTGACAAAGAAAAGGAGTGCTAATCAGATCACTCTGTCTTGTTGTTGTGAACGGCTCATCACGACAATGCTCTCTGAATACCGCTGCAGCTCACATGAAAGCAAACAATCGGTATCCAGACGACTAACCTCAACCTCCCGATCAGCCAAGAGGTGTCGCTCCCACATAAGAGAAGCCTTCTTTGACATGGAGTACCCTGAAGTCACTGCAAATATGGCAAGCAGAAGTAGGGTAAACTATTGGCGGTCAGATCTGACGAGTCTGACACGGAACCAAAAGGAGTGTACCGGCATACTCGCACTCGGACTGGTACGGTAGCCCTGGTCAACTACAATGCCCTAGATCGGGGCATTGAAGTAAGTGAATCACACTTTGCCATTGCCGAATCGTAGGCCTCTAACTCTTCTATAGAGAAGGAAGCCTTTGCGTACATGATAAACACTCCAGAGGAGACGGCCAGGCACTTAGAACAACAAGCCCAACTCCAGAGGGAACAATATGATTCGCGCCCAATAAGAATCTATCGATACCCTCAAGCAGATGCATGTACAATTGCTCGAGGATAAGAAGAAGTCAACTGACAAAGCTTCTTCTAAGAAGTCTAAAGGCATACGAAAGGAAGGGGAAAGCTTATCCTCCATCATATCGAGGAGAAGGGGCAATCCAATTCTGAGTCGTCTAAATCCTCATCTAAAGAGGAAGGCAACCCGGAGAATGGGGGTACTCATTCTAAAAGAATGACTAAATTGGAGCAGCGTCTGGAAGCCCTTACCAACAGGAAAGGCCTCCAAGATGCAGGAGTGGTCCGGCTATATCGGCCGAGTGGAACCTCGTTCTGTACCCTCTTAAGTTCAAAGCTCTGACCCTACAGGCTTTCGATGGCAAAGGATCGCCGAACCAACACATCTACTACTTCAAGTCTCAGAGAGAAAATGTGATAGATAATGATGCCATCTTGGCACATTTGTTCATCGGCACTCTAAAAGGGCTTGCCTTTGAATGGTTCATGAAACTCCCAGAAGGCTCCATCAAAAACTGGGGTGATTTGGAGAAGCTCTTCCGAACAGGCTTCTTTGAAGATGACTCGGAGATTACACCTCCTGGCAATGAAGCAAGAAAGGGAGAGTCCATCAAAGCATTTGTGGAAAGATTTTGGAATATGGCACTCCGATGTCCTAGCGGTATGACCCAGGCCACCCTGGTAGAAACATGCCGCCACAATCTACAAACTTCACTCCTAGCCCACATAGGAGTTGCTGAAAGTCGCATCTGGGAGCAGTTGGTCCAGTAAGGTGAATAGGTTGAAGAAATTGTCACCCAGACCCGAAAAGTTGACAAGGCGCGCACTAGAAATATCTTTTCAATCAAAAAAAAGGATACATTAGTGAAAGAGACAAAATCCCCCGTGAAATCTCAGCCAGCCGAGGGGGAGGTTCTTCAAGTCAGCCACGCGCCACAAGTAGTATGCTATCAAGGATGAACACGTCGATTCATTGTTTAAGTTGCTCAATAAGAACAATAGATTGAAGCTTCTTGAAGCTAAACGTCCTGAGGAAGTCGGCAAGTCTGACGATCCTAACTGCTGCCTGTGTCGTAGGATGTTAGGGTACCCCACCAAGAGCTGTTATGTCTTCAAAGATATTCTTCAAGCTCTGATTGATGCAGAAATGCTAAAGCTCCGTCCAGAGTAGAAGAAAGTGACGACTAATATGACGTCATTTTTTCAGTTTGGAAACTAGCCTCCAGCACCAGCCAGAGTAGTTCCCATCCCGAAAGGGGAACTAAGAATGATCAATACAGACCCACATCACTAGCAAAAGAAAGGTCTTATACTTATCTCTACACCTCAGGGAGAAATTATGTGGGTTCATTCATGACCAACAATGGACTACTGTTACAAACAAAAGGTCCAAAGGTAAGGCAAAAGTTTCTTCCTGCAACGTGGTGTGCATTTCTTCCTGGGAAGCAGAAATCGATGTTCCCTCACAAGCTGATTCGGAAAAGAAAATAATCATCCTTGCCGCAGAGCTCAATAAATCGCTCGTGGCAGAAACTCGTTCGGGTTAGTCGTATTTAAAGAAGTACGACGAGATGGTGGCAAGCCCTCCTAAACCTACTACAGAGCCAACCAAGCCCTCCGCAAAGCACCTGTGGAGAAGCAAAAAGAGCTTCGGTGTTTCAAGGCTCTCCTAAAGAACAACGCGGAAGGATCTCCAACACCTTACCGCTTTGACGTCCTAGCCCAACTGGCCAATATTCCGGACATGATCCCCCTTTACAAGCTCCTAAGACTATCAAAGTCAACAAGAGAAGCTCTGAGGGAAGCCCTAACTGATGCTGAGGTCCCAGCTGGACCACAGGAGGAAGATAAAGGGGACTGCCTCCATGCCTCTCACAATGCCCCGTGCATCACCTTCATGTCAATGACATGCAGGTCAAGTGAAAACATGATCGGCCACTGTACCTCACAGGGTACATTGGATCGTCTGAAGTGAGCCACATTCAGGTAGATCCAGGATCCGCATTGAGCATCATGCCTCGCCGGGTCATGCAACACTTAGGAATCCCTATCCACCGATTGAACGCCACCCAAACTACCATCTATGGTTTCAATTCCAATGGTACGCACCCAATGGGGAAGATCAAACTCAAATGTCAGATCGGGGACCTGGGATCTGAAGTGACGTGCTATGTAATCGACGCTGACACTTCATACAATTTGTTGCTTGGACGACCGTGGATTTATCGTAATTCTATCGTCCCCTCTGCTCTCCATCAAGTCATGAAGTACATTGATGGAAGTGAGAAAGTCCGAACGTTGATTGTCGAAAGGCATCCGTTCAAGGGGGTAGAGAACTATTTCACAGACTCCCTCCTGTACCAAGACTCTCTGGAGATGAACGAGAATCCATAGCCAGAGGAACTAGACTCTGGTAATGAAGCTGACACTAACCCAGAGGCAGAAGAAGAGTGTGTGGGAATTAAATCTACTTGTAATGAACATAAATAAGCTCGATGTTAATAATACCGCCGATGATATAGGCAAGTAGTATGTTAATGATTAGTTAAATTTGGCTTACTTTTCTGTGTTTGCTTCTGATTCACTATCGCAGACCCTAGTACCGAGGTGGATAATGACCCCTGGTCGACAATGGATGCTCTGACATTATTGCATGTACCAATGAAGTCATCCCTCAAAACGTACCAAGATGTCGGTGATGCGCAAGAATCAGTATTCATGGTCCTAGCAAGACGCAAAGGCCAAAAATCAATTCTTTTCGGAAGAATTAAGACCGAATTGATGTCTCGCGAAGACTCAGAAAGCGAGAACGAATCCCCTCAGTTCTCTCATTATGAGCCAAATGTACTCAGAATGATGGAGAGCATGGGGTATGATCTAACAAATGGTCCTGATTTGAACTTTGGCAAAGGAAGAAGAACACTACTTCGATCTTTAGTTCCAAAAGGGAAGACCCCTGATTATTACCATCGAACTCGCAGGGGGTTGGGCTATGTGTCAACTCCGTTCCCATCAGTTTCCTAGTCTGAAGAGTCATTATACCATAATTACTCATCGCGCACGTCATCGTGGGAGTCGGATGTTAGTGTCGACAACATCTTCAGAGAACTTTTAGTAAACATCATTGTTTCAACAAGCCACCTGAATGACAGAGATGAATAAATGATCCAGTCTGATACATATCCTTAGATCAAACACCTAAACACTCTCTGAGATATTCACTTCGGACAACGCGAATCACTCACGACAGATAAGGTCACCTAGATCAATTTGGAAGATGAGGCTAATCCTAAGCCCATCTTTATAAGAGAAAGTCTATCGCCCTCTGAGAAGAAATATCTAATATCTCTTGTACGAGAGTATATAGATGTTTTCACTTGGAATTACGAGGACATGCCTGGGCTTGATCATTAAGTGTCTATGCATCGCCTCAACATTCATTCGGACGCGAAACCAATCAAATAGCAGCAGCAATGATTCCATCCAGAAATAATGGAAGCAATCTAGTCGGAAGTCAAAAAGCTTAAAGAATCCAGCTTCATCAGGGAGGAACAATACCCTGATTGGGTAGCCAAATCGTCCCCGTTACCAAAAAAATGGGAAGATCCGGATTTGTAACAATTTTCGTGATCTAAATGAGGCCTGTCTCAAAGATGAATTCCCTCCCCAATCACGGATATCATGATCGACAAAACGTGTGGGTTTGAATGAATGTCCTTTATGGATGGATTCTCAGGGTACAATCAAATTAAAATCACCCTGATGATGAAAAGCATACTTCTTTCAGGATACCACTGGGGGTATATTGCTATACTGTCATGCCCTTTAGACTAAAGAATGCGGGGGCAATGTATCAGAGAGCTATGAATGCAATTTTCTACGAGCACATGCGAAAACAGTGGAATGCTACGTCGAAGACATTGCAGTGAAAAACCGCACCAAGGGCGATCACATAGCAGATCTAAAGACGGTATTTGAGATCATGCGGGCACATCAGTTGAAGATGAACCCCACCAAATCTTTCCTGGGGGTAGCTGCGGTAAATTCCTAGGGTTTGTGGTGATATCCAAAGAAATTCACCTAGACCCAGAAAAAGTCCGTGCTGTCCAAGAGATGTGATCGTACATATATTTTGTATTCTTTTTATTACACTCCTACATTTATCGTGTAATAAATCTGCTAATTTTTTTGTCTTAAATATCTATTTTGCAGAAGACAACAATGAAGAGAAAGAGGATTAAACCAAATAAATACCAGTTAAAATTAGATTTAACTGGATCTATTTGGTTAGCTGAGGATGATCCCAGATCTAGTTAGAACAAATCAAGGATTGGGACAAATGTTCAGCTTGAAGATCAAAGCAAATCAGAAAGATAACACCAAATGAAAACTGGTAAATTTAGATTTATATAAATCCATTTTGGTTAGCTAAAGATCAACCGAGAATAATATCAAATACATAGAGATAAATGGATAGAGAGAAGTTCAACGGATGAGATGAAGCAAGTTTGACTCAGATTCTGACTGGATACATTTTAGTATTTGAATTATAACTTTTGCTACCGAATCTCAAATCTAATGATTCAAGATGATCCAGAAAGCAGACTTACAGGGATACAACTCTTATGTTGATCACTATTTCTAATTCTATCATTTGATAAGTGATATTCAGCAATTAATACGCCAATAAACTGCAGATCAGAACTGAATATTCACATCAAATTAAGTTTGGAGATAAAGGGAGGATTCAAATTCAGAAATAGCCAGCTTTTCTTATCTTCATACTCCTCTAACCTTTTTATTTCTTCTATAAATACATGCAATCTCAAAGGCAAGAGAAGGACCAAGTAGAGAGTAGAACTTAGGCTAATTTGTAGTTTGTAATTTAGATTTTTATTTTCTTTCATGTAATTTTTATTTTCTTTATGTAACTGAGAGGAGATGATACTTTCATGGAGGAATGAGAGCAAGCTTGTACTGCAGGTGACACCAGTGTAAGTGATCTCTTCTTCCATTGTTATTTGAATTGAATCAAAGTTACTTTTTCTTCTTTACTCTTGTTTTTGTTTACTCTCCTCTAATGTGTTGCAATCCAAGTGAATCTGTTAGCATCGAGACTGCTTCACCATTGCAAGTGCCCTTGATGGCCTATGGTGATGAACAATCATTCTCTTGCTAGTATAGCTTGCCCTTTTATTCTTAGTGTAGATCGGGAATGGAGAAGATCCTACACGCCATGCTTGATCGCCTTCAAAGACAAGGTAAGTCGTAGTTACGAATCCAAGGTATATGAGAACAAAAGGGGTAAGTAACTTTTATTTTCTTTTCTTTTAATTCTTTAGTTTAGAACACCACAATTTACCACTTCTTTTATCATTCCTTTTCCATTTCTTTGTACATATCATTTCTATTTTTTCTATCTTCTTAATCTACCATCTTCTTCCTAACTCACTTTAACCTAATTTTTCTCTTTTTCTTTACAAGAACTAAAAGAAGAATTTTAACTATCCTTTGTATCTTAAAGAAAACTTACTAAAAAAGCTCCATCGCTAGTCCCTCCTTGTGGATCACGACCCGCATTGCCACTTGCTATCGCGGTAGAATTGAGCACTTGCACATCTCTATTTTAAAGTTCTAAAATTCTGTATTTTTGTGCAGGTTCCAACTCAATCAAATTTTGGCGCCACTGCCGGGGAGGGACGGTAAGTAATTCTCATTAAAGTTTTCATTTTTGGTTAACCTTCTTCTTGGTTTTTGGTGTACAGATTTAACAACAAGGAACTTTTGCTGCAGTGGACATATAGTGGCCTTGGACTCTGCTCAAGAAAGCAGAGCCAAGAAGCCCTCAGATTTGCTATATTCCTGTGGCAATCTAAGTGAATTACTAACCTGTATTTTCTGCAGGTTAGCTGAATTGCAAAGTTTAATATCTGTAGCTATTAATTTTCTTATTTGTCTTACTGTACTTCCTTTCTAACCTCAACAGTAAAATGATGTTTGTTAAATGCTAAAAATGGTTTAGATTTTGCATTTAGGGACGTGTCTATTCATTTACATTTTACATTACTGTAAAGAGTGCTGGAGTAAAAGGTACGTTTGTATGGCATATAGTTTAGGAAACATTCTTAAGTGATTATTTGCTTGTTGAATGTTACTTTTCTTTATCCTGCACACTTTGCACAATCAATCTTAAGGGTTTGTCCTATAAACAAGATAAGGTGGGGAAGTCATTACCCTCACTTAGCCACAAACAATCTCCTCATTCACTAACCCAAGCCTAACTAAAAATGAGTAGATGTGGCCCTAGGGACATCTCGGACTCAATTAGGAGATTATCCTAAGAGGAAATGTGTTAGAATTTGACTCCTGTCAAATCAGTGTCTAAGGAAAGGGATTGAGGGGCGAAACCCCGAAGGCTGGTGGTTTGGCTTAATTAGGCCCGTCGCTTTTACGCGGATACCTCTCACCAATCTTGCCCTAACCTGGCTGATTAGTTTGTGGTCAAAGTCTGCATTATACCTCCCTTGGACAGTCTAACCAGTTAGGAGTCGTCTAAGTCAAAGGTCTGCCCTAACTTAGTTTAGAATTTTTTTCTTTGTTTGCTTATTTGTTTGTGTTTTATTGTGTGAAATGGCTTATAACGATAATTTTTTCAATTTTAATGGTAATCCATCTTACATCTCTTTTCGGATATTACCAATCCGGCATATTATAACTTTAACCAACCTAGTGTGCCAGATTGGTCTTATCCGAATCAATATAACCATGCCCCCAATCATATAACCATAGTTTCCAAAATAATTTCAACTCTTCACAGAGTCAATGGAGATTCACCTCCCCCGAGTCTAATTTTCTACCAACTTGTCCTCCTTATCCACCTTGCCCACAATATTTTAAGATTCATACTCAGTTCCACCAGTCCAAAATAGAAAACCATCAATTTTAAAAATGAGTATGCGTGAGTCCAAACAACAATCACAAAATCTGATGGACTCATAATTTCATCACAAATTCCAAAATAACACTTCATCTTTTCAAATCCAATCGCAACAAAATGATGAACCAATCAACTATGAAAAGATGCTTGAAGCTATGACTCAGGCTCAAAACGCTCGTAATCATGACATAGATATGATGGATCAAACTTATGTTCACGCCGTTTGGCCATTTCTGATGTCTCTAACCATTCTGTTAGAGCCGAAGAGTCATGTTGTTTAGAAAACAAGGTTCCATTTCAGCACAATCATTTGAACTTGCCCAAACTCTAAATTTTGAAAATGACATTGACAGTTTGGCAAGTTATCCCTTTTCTGAAATTGAACTTGAGAATGAATATGATCCTGAACCTCAACTTAGTGATTCAATTCTACTTTCTGATTCAATAATGACTTCGGTGTCTTCACCTGATTTCAATCTTTTTCCCGAGTCAACATTAGATCCTGTGCCAATTCATCATGAAATTGAATCACCCATCTTTGATGATCATCATATTGAACTTGACCAATTTCATACTTTTGAAAGTCCTATTGACAAATTGGTAAGTTCTCATTTTTATGAAATTGAACTCAATGAGAATTGTGACCTAGATTCTCAAATTTGTGATCCAGTTCAAATTCCCGAATCAATATTGACTCCTATTTTGTTACACGACTTAAGTAATATTTTAGAGTCAGTTTTGATTCCCACACCTGTCATTCTTGAACTTGAATCACCAATATTAAGTCACATTCCATTGTAGGAAAATGAATGTGGACTTGAGTTTCAATTTCTTGATTTGGACCCACTTCCTGAACCGATCTCGACTCCTGAACTTTTACTTGACTTAAGTCACTTTCCTGAGTCGGTATTAGTTCCCATACTTTCTAAGTCCAAGTCAATCATTCCATCTTTTCACACTCCATTTTGGGACAAGGCGGTTGACAAAATTGACTCTTAAATTAATTATGAAATTTGAAAATTAGATGGGGTTAAATTTTTAATAAAAACCGTTCATATATACATCATTTTAGTGGGTTATATAAGAGAGATTTCTGGTGGGTTCCTCCGAACTCCACGAAAATTCTATTGGGCCGCATTTCATGGACTAATCAGACCACCACCAGAGCCATCACCTTAAGGTAATATTTTTCTTCCCTTTATTCTTTTTCATGCATCTATGCATTAATTCATACATTGAGGACAATGCATAAGATAGGTGTGCGGGAGGGTCTAACATAACTTAGGTTTTTTTCTTTTTATAAAAAAGAAAATAAAAAAATTATTAACATTTTCTTTACTTTTAAAAACTTTTTGAAAATATATTTTGACATATTTTTCGTAAGAAATTAAGTCAATTTTAAGGAATAGGAGAATCATAATTAGGATTTCTTATACTTGGTCAAAATAAGATTATTTGTTTGATTTCTAAGGATAGGAAGAAAGTTTGTGAAAGTAATTTAGTCTTGATCTTTACCTTGAAGAAATATGCACACCTTATACACTTACACACTTAGGGTTCAAAACAAAGATTCGTATGCCTTATTGGGAAAAAAAAAAAAGAAAAGAAAAAAAAGAGAAAAAATATATCTATGAAAGATGAACAAATCTAATTATTGATTAGCTAGGTGCTTTGGCCTAAGTAAGCCTTGGTATTTATGTGAAAGATGATTAGATAAGTTTGAAAAAAATATATATATATAAAAAATTCTCTGATTAAGCTGGATATTTGTGCCTAATAAAGTATAAGTATTCACGCCTAAGGTGGTTCATATAATAAAATCCTTAGTTTTGTGGCCTTGTTTGCTCGAGTCCTTAAGTCCTTGGGGTGTTTTCTCACCTGGTACCCTAAGACGTTGGTTTGGGAGTGATCGATTAAAGGCTCGTTACATGGGCAGATTAGAAAGCCTAATAGAACTAAGGAATAATATCACCAAAAATATATATATAAATAAATAAGGCATAAGAGTTAGAATTAAAGAACCCTTAGTCAAAATTTTCACGGTCACAAGGTGCATATGACTTAGGGTAAAGTAATAGACTAGATGAGAAGTACAATTTGACTCCTTATTTTGATTGATAACAAATTTTTGAATAGAGACTAAGTTGAGGAATGAAAAATTCGGTTTTCTTATAACTTATTGATTACTTTAATCTTAAATAATATTTCAAATAATTTTCTCTTTCAAAATGCTTTTCGAAAATACTAACTCATTGTTACTCTTTCTTTATGGATTTTGTGGGTGCAATCCACTGAAAACTCTCATGAGACAAAACTCATCCTCTAGGGGAAACCTAGAGGTTTAACGGCTTGTTGCACATGCTCAGTACAATCACGTAACCTGCGAAAGTGGTCTAATAATCTTTGGTTTAGTTTTGTTGATTTGCTCGAGGACGAGCAAAAGATAGGTGTGGGGGTGTGATAATACATATATTTTATATTCTTTTCATTACACTCCTACATTTATCGTGTAATAAATCTGCTAATTTTCTTTTCTTAAATATCTATTTTACAGAAGATAATAATGAAGAGAAAGAGGATTAAACCAAATAAATACCAGTTAAAATTGGATTTAACTGGATCTATTTGGTTAGCTAAGGATGATCCCAGATCTAGTTAGAACAAATCAAGGATTGGGGCAAATGTTCAACTTGAAGATCAGAGTAAATCAGAAAGATAACACCAAATGAAAACCGATAAAATTCAGATTTCTATAAATTCATTTTGGTTAGTTAAAGATCAACCATGGATAATATCAAATACAGAGAGATAAATGGATAGAGAAAAGATCAACGGATGAGATGAAGCAAGTTTGACTCAGATTCTAACTAGATACATTTTAATATTTGAATCACAACTTTCGCTGCCGAATCTCAAATCTGATGATTCAAGATGATCCAGAAAGAAGACTTATAGGGATACAACTCTTATGTTTATCACTATTTCTAATTCTGTCATTTGATAAGTGATATTCAGCAATCAACACGCCAATAAACTGCAGATCAGAACTGATATTCACATCAAATCAAGTTTGGAGATAAGGGGAGGATTCAAATTCAGAAATAACTAGCTTTTCCTATCTTCATACTCCTCTAATCTCTGCATTTCTTTTATACATACCTGCAATCTCAAAGGCAAGAGAAGGACCAAGCAGAGAGTAGAACTTAGGCTAATTTGTAGTTTGTAACTTAGGTTTTTATTTTCTTTCATGTAATTTTATTTTCTTTATGTAACTGAGAGGAGATGATACTTTCATGGAGGAATGAGAGCAAGCTTGTACTGCAGGTGACACCAGTGTAAGTGATCTCTTCTTCCATTATTATTTGAATTGAATCAAAGTTACTTTTTCTTCTTTACTCTTGTTTTCGTTTACTCTCCTCTAATGTGTTGCAATCCAAGTGAATCTGTTAGTCTCGAGACTGCTTCGCCATTGCAAGTGCCCTTGATGGCCTATGGTGATGAACAATCATTCTCTTGCTAGTATAGCTTGCCTTTTATTCTTAGTGTAGATCGGGAATGGGGAAGATCCTACACGCCATGCTTGATCGCCTTCAAAGACAAGGTAAGTCGTAGCTACGAATTCAAGGTATATGATCACAAAAGGGGTAAGTAACTTTTAGTTTTTTCTTTTAATTCTTTAGTTTAGAACACCACAATTTACCACTTCTTTTATCATTCCTTTTCCATTTCTTTGTACATATCATTTCTAGTTTTTCTATCTTCTTAATCTACCATCTTCTTCCTGACTCACTTTAACCTAATTTTCTCTTTTTCTTTACAAGAACTAAAAGAAGAATTTTAACTATCCTTTGTATCTTAAAAGAAAACTTACTAAAAAAGCTTCCATTGTTAGTCCCTCCTTGTGGATCACGATCCGCATAGCCACTTGCTATTGCGGTAGAATTGAGCACTTGCACATCTCTATTTTAAAGTTATGAAATTCTATATTTTTGTGCAGGTTCCAACTCAATCAAGATGCAACCTCCGAGGAATCTCAGGGAGCTTTGAGGATTGCCAGGGTGACTAGCGTACATCCAGAGGTTTATCTCAAATCTCTCCGGAAGATACCAACCTTCACCAAACTAATGTAGAAGGGCGTCTCATTCATTTGGGACGATGCTTACTAACAAGCGTTTGAGGAAATCAAACGATATCTCACGCAACCACCTATCCTTACAGCTCTGATTTCAGAAAAACCTTTCCTGATATATGTTCGAGCGATAGATCATTCCTTAGGAGCTTTACTAGCCCAGAATAATGATCAGAGACACGAGCAGACAATCTGCTATCTGAGTAGAACCATGATCGGAGCCGAACATTGGTATAACCCGATCGAAAAGGAATGTTTGGCGTTGGTGTTCGCCATCCAAAAAATACGACACTACTTGGTGGGTGATCGGCAAAAAGCAAGCACAAGAATAAGTAAAAAGAGTGTGGGTCGATGTTACTGCTTTTGCGATTCTTCCGTAGTAGCAAAGTGGCTCTACGGGTCGAATCCACAAGGAGGGAGAGCGATGGAAGCTTGATGCGGCTTTTATGCTCAAGAAAAGAGAATGATCTTTGTTTCAAATAAAGAATTTGAAAATGAAAACAAGTTTGTTCCAAGAATAGTTTTGAATTGGTTTGTTAGTTGTAAAAAGTGGATTTTTCTTAATGGTAAAAGCGCATGGCTAACTTTCTACTAATTGCTCCCACTAATCCCCAACTTCTTGAAAATTTAACCTTATGATGGATCATAGGTAAGCATAACCCTTATACATTGGAACTATTCACGTGGAAATCGAGTGAAAGTTCTTCCTATAACTTAGCTTTACATGACAAAAACTCGGACATTCCCTTATCAAGATCCAATAGAAGGCGAGAATAAGGGAAGACACGAGTGCACTAATGGTATCGGCAAAGTTAAAAGGAAAAATCTCTAACTTACAACAACAAATAAAGTAGACAACCCATAGATTATCTAAAACACATTAAGAATGAAATATAAGAAAGTAAATACTTGTAGGTAAGTTAGAGTTAGAACCCTCGTCTTAAGATGTCATAGCTCTCGTTTGTACAACGCTTGTTTGACACTATTGACTCATTTGCGTTATCAATCAAGAGTTAGAGATTAGTGGGTTAGTAGTTAATTAGCCATGCTATGAAAGAGTTAGTTAGACATGGTAGTAAAAGAAGCAACAAAAGAAAAGGGTAAAGGGAAAGGGAGTAACACTACAAGAAAGTAAAAGAAAAGAAGTGAAGAGAAAGAAAGTTACACTACAACAAGGAAGTAAAAGCAATTGGAAAACACAAGTAGATGGAAAGAAGAAAGAGAAGTAGTTACTTGTATTAGCTTGTTACCTTCAAATACAACTCTTACACACACTCTCTCTTTCACTCTAATGGCTAAACTAGAACTAGAAGAAGAAAGCAACTAAAACAACTATAATCCTAAAAATAAGATAACAACAACTTGCTCTAACTCTGGATATCTTTTTCTTCAGACCCGGGGGGGTATTTATAGGCACCAGGGGAAAGGGGGGCCAGGGGGTGACCCGTTGCCCGAAGCCCGGGCGCGCGTGCGCCTGGCTTCGAGCAGCGCGTCGCCCATTCTGTCCCCTGTCTACTTGATGTCCTGGATTCGTGATTTGATGCCCTGGGCTGACAAAATCTTCACTCTAAAGTCAATGGCTACTTGGTAGGCCTTTATTCACCTATTAAATGGTGGTTTAGGGTCTTCTTCTTCATTTGCACACCATGGACCTAGATTGAAGCAAGCAAAGCTTTATTAGCCAAATTTTTCATCAAATAAATATAAGAATGTGATGAAGATTATGCAAAATTAGAGACTAATCACACCCCCACACTTATCTTTTTGCTCATCCTGAGCAAAAAATAAAAATAAGAAAATTATTACACCACTTTCACAGGTGACGCGATTGCACTGAGCATGTGCAACAAGTCTTTAAACCTCTAGGTCCCCCTAGAGGAGGAGTGTTGTCTCCTGAAGGTTTTCAGCAGATTGCACCCACAAAATCCAGTGAGTGAAGAAAAGTAGTTAGTTGTTAGCAAAAATTCTGTCATGAAAAAGAACTTTCAATCATCTAAGTAAAAATGACCGAATGATGTAAGAATTAGGTTTAACCTTCATACGTCCTCCTATACTTTAGCCTTTATCAAAGAAAAAACTATGGTTTTTCTTTAAATTTAGAAAAGATCTTGTACTTCTAACTCATTCTGTTATTTTACTTTAGATAGATATGCATAATGTGTTAGTGTGATATACTTGGGATTTTTCAACTCAACTTTGAATATCATTTAAGTTTATTAATATTTATTTATTATTCTTAGTTTCATTAGGCATTTTACTTTACTTATATAACACATATCAAACCGATGACTCCCAAACCAGATGTTTCAGGGCACCAGGTGGAAAAATACCCCTCAGGTCAAATATGCAAGTAGAGTAGGCCACGAAATCAAGATTTACTTATATATATATATATATATATATATATATATATATATATATATATATATATATATATATATATATATATATATATATATATACTTCTTTTCTTTTGGCGTGAGTAATCATGCTTCTTGAGGCACAATTATCTAGCTTTTTTTTCCAGAGTTGTGTCTCTAAATCCCAAGCATGTATGTGTAGTTTATGTATATTCTTCTAAGGCTAAATAAAAGATATGAGTTATTTTCCTTATCCTTCCTAATTCTTAGTCAAACCAATCTTTCATGTTTACTTAGGCAAAAATAAAGATTCATTAATAAGGTTCCCTTAATTCCTACAATCTTTTGGTATTTTTATAAAGAGTATGAAATTTCGTTTCAATCTGGAGATTTTTTTTTTTGAAAAGAAGAAAGAGAAGTAAAAGGAAAAAGAAAAAAGTGTTAGCACCTCCCACACCTATCTAATGCATTGTCCTCAATGAATGTAAAATGCAAATGCAATAAATAGGGTGAAGAAATGATGTCACCGTCTTCGTGGACTCAGGCCGGCTAAGTGCAAATAGGCTAAAGAAATGTCAAAAATGTAGAAGGGGTAAGTATATAAACAAATATGTTTTTTTTATTTTAATTTTATGTTATTTTTTTTAATTGTTGTGGTTTTGGTGTATGACGGGGCAAAAAGAGTCAGCACACTATCATCTGGATTCATAGGCTCAGTGGTCAAGAAGGGCTTCAGTCTTTACCCATTCACTTTAAATTCCGTGTTGTTCTTAGGATATACAATAATCACAGCACCGTGTGAAAAAAACAGTGCGCACAACGAACGGTCCAGACCAACGAGTCTTCAGCTTCCCCGTGAAAATATGAAGCCTAGAATTATACAATAGAAACTTATCGTCCGGGGCAAAGGCTTTCCGGATTATGATCTACTCATGGAAAAGTTTAGTCCTACTTTTGGTGACTGAGCATTCTCATAGGCTTCATTCCGTATCTCCTCTAATTCTGAAATCTGCAGTCTCCTTAGCTCACCGGCCTTACTCAAATCAAAATTGAGCTGCTTAATGGCCCAGAGGGCACGGTGTTCTAACTCTACTGGCAGATGACAGGCTTTGTCAAATACGATTCTATACGGAGACATCCCCAGAACTGTCTTAAAAGTAGTACGGTAAGCCCATAATGCATCATTGAGTTTGACCGACCAATCCTTTTCGTTCTGTCCGACAGTCTTTTCCACAATGAGCTTGAGTTGTCGATTGGTGACTTCTACCTGCCCATTTGTCTGGGGATGATACGGAGTAGATAGCTTGTGATTGATGGAATATTTTCGCATCAGAGCTTCAAAAACTCTATTGCAGAAATGTGATCCATTATCACTAATTATCACTCTAGGGTGCCAAATCGGGAGAAGATATTCTCTTTAAGAATTTGACAACCACTTTGTTGTCATTGGTCTTAGTTGGCACAGTTTCTACCCATTTAAAGACATAATCTACAGCAACCAAAATGAATTGGTTGCCGAAGGAATTAGGGAATGGCCCCATGAAGTCGATATCCCAAACATCAAAAATTTCAACTTCTAGGATTGGGTCTAGGGCACATGTCTCTTCTTGAAATTTTCCCGATCTTCTGACAATTTGCACATGACTTGCAAAAATGGTATGAGTCTTTGAACAAAGTGGGCCAGTAGAACTCACTTTGTAGAACCTTCTCTGTAGTCTTGCGGGGACCGAAGTGTCCTCCGCATGCAAGGTCATGACAAAAGCTGAGCACACTCCTCTGTTTCTCCTCTGGTGTGCATCGTCTAATAATTTGGTCGGGATAATACTTAAAAAGATACGGTTCTTCCCGGAAGAAGTATCGTACTTGGGCAAAGAAGCGGTATTGGTCTTGCTTTGTCCAGTCAGCGGGTAATGTCTAGTGGCCAGGTAATTAACAATGTCCGTATATCAGGGTTCCTTGAGAATGGCCAGGATGTGCTCGTCTGGGAAATCCTCGTTGATCGGAGCTAGTATGATCGGTGCGTTCGGAATTCGCGACAAATAATCTGCAACCACATTTTCTATACCTCGTTTATCCCAAATTTCCAAGTCAAATTCTTGAAGCAAAAGGATCCACCGAATCAATCGGGCTTTTTATTCCTTCCTGGTCATGAGGTATTTCAGAGCCGAGTAATCCGTAAAAATCACCGTCTTCGATCCTAACAAGTAGGGCCAAAACTTCTCTAATGCGAAAACAACGACCAAGAATTCCTTCTCAGTCGTTGTATAGTTCTGTTGGGCATCATTCAAGGTCCTACTCGAGTAATAAATCACGTGCTGCCTATTGTCGATGCGCTGTCCTAGAGCAGCGCCAATAGCAAAATCAGAGGCATCGCACATGATTTCGAACGATTGGGCCCAGTTAGGAGCAGAAATAATAGGCGCAAAAATAAGTTCTTGCTTAAGCTCCTCCATGACTTAAAACATTCATCGTTAAAATCAAAGGGCACGTCCTTAGTGGGCAGGTTGGCTAAGGGCCTAGCGATTTTGCTAAAATTCTTAATGAACCGTCAATAGAACCCAACATGCCCTAGAAAGAATCTAGTATCCTTAACGCTTTTGGGTGGTGGAATCTTAGCAATCACTTCTTCTTTAGCCTTGTCCACTTCAATGCCTCTCCTAGAAATTTCATGGCCTAAGACAATCCCCTGTCTCACCATGAAGTGACATTTCTCCCAGTTTAGAGTTAGGTTCTTCTCCTTGCATCTTTGTAGCACTAACTCTTGGTGATGAAGACACTGATCAAATGAATCTCCGTAGATGGAGAAGTCATCCATGAAAATCTCAAGGAAACGTTCTACCTGTCGGAGAAAAGACTAAGCATGCACTGTTGGAATGTTGCAGGAGCATTGCACAATCCAAATGGCATGCGTCGGTAAGCAAAGGTTCCGAACGGGCAGGTGAACGTGGTCTTTTCCTGGTCTTCTACAGGGATTTGGTTGTATCTCGAGTACCCATCTAGGAAGCAGTAGTACTCATGTCCAGCCAATCGTTCTAGCATTTGGTCGATGAAGGGTAGTAGGAAGTGGTCTTTACGGGTAGCTGCATTCAACTTTCTATAGTCGATACAGACACGAACCTTGGTAGGCAGTCTTGTTCGCACCAACTCCTTTTGCTCATTTTCAACCACTGTAAAGCTAAATTACTTTGGGACCGCATGAACAGGGTTAACCCATTGGCTATCAGAAATGGGATAAATGATCTCATTATCTAATAGTTTCAGAATTTCTGATTTAACTGCCTCTTGCATGAGTGGGTTAAGCCTGTGTTGTGGGTCCCTCTTGGGGGTTGCTTCATCAGTCAAATAGATTCTATGTTGCACTATGGCTAGACTTATCCCTTTGATATCCTTCATCGTCCATCCAATGGCTTCCCTATGTCTTTTTAGAATAGACATTCAGCTGTCCTCTTGTTGCTCAGTAAGGTGGGATGCTATGATGACTAGCAAGGTGTCCTTTCCGCCCAGGTAGGCATACTTGAGGTGTTCAGGTAAGGCTTTTAGATCTTGGGAAGGTGTTGCTTCATTGGAGGCAATCTCAGGGCTTGCAATCCTATGATGAGGTACACCTGGGCTTGACGCCCAGTCCACTGCTGAATCTACGATCTAATCTAGATTAAAATCTCAGCCTCCAGATCAAACTCTGCCTCCGTTTCTATCTCCATATTTTTCTCATGCTCACTGGTTAGATTTTCAATAGAATTGACCTCAAACGTCTGATCATTGACATCCCTAGGTTGTCTTCCAAGGTTGAAGACATTGACTTCCTTCGTCATGTCTCCAAAGATCAATCACATGGACCTATTCCTACAGTTGATTATGGCATTGGCTGTAGCAAGGAAAGGGCGCCCTAAAGATGACTGGAGTTTGAGACCTCGGATTTGATACAGGTTGGGTCTCAAGCACAATGAAGTCAACGGGGTAGATGAAATCCCCGACCCGGATAAGGACGTCTGTGATTTCCCACTTCGGAATCTTCACAGATCAGTCAGCTAGCTGAATTGTGACTTGAGTTGGGCTTAGCTCGTCCAACCCAAGTTGCTTGTATACTGAGAGAGGTAGCAAGTTGATATTTGCTCCCAGGTCAAGAAGTGCTCTACTAATTTCGGTCTGTCCTATGGTGCAGGAAATGGTGGAACATCCAGGATTCTTGTATTTCACCGGAATGGGACCAGACAGAATTTCACTATATTGGTTGCCAAGAACACTTTCTTAGGCATATTTGTCTTTCTCTTCTTCGTACACAAATCCTTAAGAAATTTGGCATAAGCTAGGACTTGTTGGATAGCGTCAAGAAAAGGCACATTCAATTTGACCTGGTTGAACTTCTCTAGCATCTTTTCCATGTGCATATTCTTATTATTGTTCCTAAGCATATTAGGAAAGGGTGCTACAGGCTTATGAACTTGTTCAGCAGTTTTGTCCTCGTCAGATGTTTGAGGAGCAGTTTGGGAGGAACTAGCAGAGGTGGAGGCTGGAGTAGGATCAGGATGGACTGGATTTTTCTGTTTGTAGACCTGGTTGTCTACCTTCTTTCCAGATCGAAGTGTGTGAACAACATTGCACTGGTTGATTGATGGATCCTGAATTTCATATGCTTGATTGGAGGTTTTTAGGTTAACTAGCGGCTAACTAGGTAAAGTACCCTTTGGTCTTTCACTTAGGGAGCTACCAAATTGGCTCATCTGTATTTCCAATCTCGATATAGCTTGTGAATGGTTGTTCATTGTTTGTCCTTGGTTTTAAAAGCGGCTTGGGACTTCATGAAAGCTTCCATGCTCTCCTCTAATTTGCTAAATTTCATTTCCATTTGTGAACTTTGAAAGGAGGAAGATGAGCTTGACTGGGAAAATTTTGTGGAGGACTGGGATGGTGAAAGTTAGGAGGATTATTCTGGGCCCAGGAAAATTTGGGTGATTCTTTCAACCTGGATTGTATGTTTGCGAGTAGGGATTAGGCGGCGGCCGTGAGTAGGCCGCGTTCAGGTGTTCCGGTGGCACTTGTTGGGTATGGAAAATGGGGCACTCTTCAAAGATATGGTTTGGTGCCTGACAGTACGAACAACCCGGATTGTGAATTGGTGGTGGGTTGATTTGGTTGACATTGGCGGGCTCTTTTGTCTCTAGAGCCTCGATCCTCCTCATTAGGGTTGCAATCTTAGCTTCGGTAGCTATGTATGATTCTAGAGATAGGAGCTCTCCTCTTGAAGCTATAGATTGTGAATTCTTAGGTTTTTCTGAGGCTGGCTCCCATTACAGGGTTTTCTCAGCTAAATCCTCAAATAAATCCCAACCCTGGTTCTCATCCTTCTGCAAGAACCCTCTCTGACACATGGTCTCTAAAATGGTTTTCGTTTGATAATCTAAGCCATCATAGAGAATCTGACACTGACGCCATTTCTCCACACTATGATGAGGGCACTGAGCTAGGAGATCTTTGAATCGCTCAAAGTATCTCCAAATGGTTCGCTCGGTTCTTTTCTGAACTGCATGATGTTCTTTTTAATGAAGGCAGTTTTGTGAATTGGGTAGAATTTCTTCAAGAAGGCTTTGATGAAATCATCCCACGTCGTGACTGAATCTACCGCCAAACTGTACAACCATTTCTTTGCTAGGTCCTTTAGGGAAAAGGGGATGAAACGTAATCTAACGACATTGTCTCCTAGCTGGGGTATATGCATCATGAGGCACACTTCTTCAAATTTTCTAACAAAGAAGTATGCGTCCTCTGATTCTAAACCATGAAACTTTGGAAGAGTGTTGATGAATTGAGGCTTTAATTCAAAATTCATTCCATTTACCTCAGGCAGTTTTATGCAATAAGGTAATGAAGTTCTGATCGGGTAAAATCTGTCCTGAAGGGACGCCATCATAGGTTCTAGATGCAAGGGTAAGGAAGTGTTTCTGGTTAATCTGGAAGATATAGGATCTCTCACCCACTCTTACATGCAGCACACTACAAACAACGTAAAAATAACAAACAAACGAAAGATAAAATAAACAAACAAAAGAAAGAAAAATAACCACAAGCCTTAGTCTAAGGTACTTGGACCTAGACGACTCCTAATTGGTCGATTCTCTGGGAAAGGTTGTTGCAGGAACTCGACTACAAGCTAATCGGCCAGGAAAGGGCAAAGCTCGGGGGGAGGTATCCGGGCATGAGCCACGGGCCTAATTACGCCAAATCACGGAGCATTCGAGGCTTTACCTCTCAATCCACTTTCCTTAGACACCGATTTTGCAGGAGTATAGTTCTTACAATTTCTAACCTCGGTTAATCTTTTAATGAGTCCGAGATGTCCCTAGGGCCAACTTCTATTGATTTTTAGTTAAGGCTTGGAAAAGTGTGAGTGCACTTGGAGATGGTTTTTGGGCTAAGGAAGGGTGATGAAATCCTCACCTTATCTTGTTTATTTGGGTTTTGCCCTTAATGTCAATTGTGCAAGTGTACAGTTTATTCACAACAAGGTAACACTCAAAGCGATAATTCACTCCAAAATGTTGGTTCTATTCTATATGAATGCACAGGTACCTTTTTTACAGCACTCTTCAACAGAAATTGAAACGAATTGAAATAAACACGTGCCCTAAATGCAAGAGTCTAATCCAAATTTTAATTAAGCAACAAGTGAATTCTGTTGAGTTTATTACACATGTATAGGGTGAAGCATTCAATGGAACTAAAAATTTTAGAAAGCAATTTTTCAGCGGCTTTCGGCAATCCTGCAAACGAGTTCGTTAGCACTTCAATCAGAAAAACTCGCTTTTACACGAATTTTTTTTTAGGGCAAATGAATCCTCGCACAATGTCCGTGGCCACCTCTTTCGCTTCCCGTGATAGTAAGCTCCTCGGTACTTATCCTACACACAAGAACAAAGAAAAATGTTTAGTATTGAACAATAAAGCCGTTCCCTCTCCGGCAACGGCGCCAAAATTTGATTGGCAAAAAGCAAGCACAAGAATAAGTAAAAAGAGTGTGGGTCGATGTTACTGCTTTTGCGATTCTTCCGTAGTAGCAAAGTGGCTCTACGGGTCGTATCCACAAGGAGGGAGAGCGATGGAAGCTTGATGCAGCTTTTATGTTCAAGAAAAGAGAATGATCTTTGTTTCAAATAAAGAATTTGAAAATGAAAACAAGTTTGTTCCAATAATAGTTTTGAATTAGTTTGTTGGTTTGTAAAAAGTGGATTTTTCTTAATGGTAAAAGCGCATGGCTAACTTTCTACTAATTGCTCCCACTAATTCCTAACTTCTTGAAGATTTAGCCTCACAATGGATCATTTGGGTTATCAATCAAGAGTTAGAGATTAGTGGGTTAGTAGTTAGTTAGCCATGCTATAGAAGAGTTAGTTAGACATGGTAGCAAAAAAAGCAACAAAAGAAAAGGGTAAAGGGAAAGGGAGTTACACTACAAGAAAGTAAAAGAAAAGAAGTGAAGAGGAAGAAAGTTACACTGCAACAAGGAAGTAAAAGCAATTGGAAAACACAAGTAGATGGAAAGAAGAAAGAGAAGTAGTTACTTGTATTAGCTTGTCACCTTCAAATACAACTCTTACACACACTCTCTCTCTTTCACTCTAATGGCTATACTAGAACTAGAAGAAGAAACCAACTAAAACAACTATAATCCTAAAACAAGATTACAACAACTTGCTCTGACTCTGGATATCTTTTTATTCAGACCCTAGGGGGATATTTATAGGCACCAGGGGAAATGTGGGCCCAGGGGTGACCCGTGGCCCGAAGCCCGGGCCCGCGCGCGCCTGACTTCGAGTAGCGGATCGCCCAGTCTGTCCCCTGTCCACTTGATGTCCTGGATTCGTGATTTGATGCCCTGGGCTGACAAAATCTTCACTCTAAAGTCAATGGCTACTTGGTAGGCCTTTAATCACCCATTAAATGGTAGTTTAGGGTCTTCTTTATCATTTGCACACCATGGACCTAGATTGAAGCAATCAAAGCTTTATTAGCAGAATTTTTCATCAAATAAATATGAGAATGTGATGAAGATTATGCAAAATTAGAGGCTAATCAGTGGGCCAGACTATAAATGTCATATCAAAAGTCAACCCTTTGAGGTTTCTCATGACGAAGCCATCATCACTAAATGGTCGACTGGTAAAATGGGCCATACTGCTTTCCCAATATGAGACGCACTTTCTATCACAAAAAGTCGTGAAGGGACAAGCGGTGGCAGATTTCCTGGCTGAACATCCAGATTCGAGAGAAACCAAACTTTATGAGGATCTCCCAGGCGAGGTCACTGAAGTTTGTCTGACCCAGACGTCTTTCGAAGGACAGGTGTGGCAACTCTTCTTCGATGGTGCATCTAGAACGGGTCCGCAAGGAGAAATCGTAGTAGGAGTAAGGGTAATACTGGTCTCCCCACAGAACTACATAATCCCCCGTACATTCTCATTAATCGATCCATGTTCCAATAATGTAGCAAAATACAATGCTCTCTTGATCGGAATGCAAATCGCTGTTGAGATTGGCATTAAATTCTCGAAGCATATGATGACTCTAAACTCATCGTTAACCAAGTTCGCGGGGAGTACGAAGTCAGACATGAAGACTTAGTACCCTATTACAACATAACTATTCACATGGCCAAGAGATTTAAAAACTTTTTCATCGATCATGTGCCTCACCAGCAAATGAGCATGCAGATGCACTGGCATCTCTCGCTGCTTCCTTAGCTCTTCCAGCTGGAGTAGTAGAGAAAATACTTGTCTATAGCCATGACTTGTATTGCCCAAGAATCACTTTTTAAGATCACCAAAAGCTGACAGGAGACTGTCAAGAAGCTCTAGAGACTTCAGCAGGTCTAGAGCCCAAGGATTGGCGATCCCGTACATCGATTATTCATTGTATGACATCCTGCCTGAGGATCTCAAAGAGGCGGCTACCATTAGAAGGAAAGCCCCTAAATTCTACTATAATGCGATCATGCGAACACTATATCGCCAATCGCATGACGAATTCTCCTCTGTTGTCTGTCACAAAAGGAGGCACATGAAGTACTCAAAAAATCGCATGACGGCTTGTGTGGAGCTCATCAGCCTGGTCCGAAGCTTTAAGATCGACTCCAAAGACTGGGATATTATTGACCTAAGATGATCTCGAACGCCATCACTTACGCTAAACGATGTCACGCCTGTCAGGTCTATGGTTTCTTCATCCATCAAGCACCAGGATATCTTCGCTCTACAACCTCAACCTGGCCATTTGAGATGTGGGGGATGGACGTGGTTGGCCCTATCAGCCCACCTTCATCCAAAGGACATCAGTTCATCTTAGCTATAACCGACTATTTCTCTAAATGGGCTGAATCTATTCCCTTGAGGGAGATAAAAACATCTGACATAGTCAAATTCGTTAAACATCACGTGATTTACTGCTTTGGTGTACCATGATGGATTGTTAATAATAATGGGCCCCAGTTCGTCAGCCAGGCTTTTCAGAGGTTCTGCAACAAGTTTAGGATCCAGAGTGTGCCTTTAACTTCATATTATCCAGTCGCTAATGGCCTTGCAGAAGCTTTCAACAAGACTATTGGAAAACTTCTCAAGAAATTCATCTCGAAAAGCCAACGTGACTGGGACGACAAGTTAGGTGAACGCTTATGGACCTATTGCACGACGGTTCGAACCCCAATGAAAGCTACACCATTCTCTTTGGTATATGGATGTGCAGCCGTACTCCCACTGGAAATCCAGATCCCATCTCTGCACGTCGCCTTGACGGCAGAGATGAAAAATGAGGAGAAGCATTGACTGCGACTCCAAGAGCCGGAGGCTTTGGATGATAAACGCCTGCAAGCTCAACAACAATTCGAGTTCTATCAAGATCGAATTACCAGAGCCTTCAACAAGAAAGACAAGGAGCAAACTTTCAAGAAATGCGACCTTGTCTTAGATGTCAGAAGACCTATAGTGATGACGCATAAGACCAAGGGAAAATTTCAACCCAAATGGGAAGGACCATTTGTAGTGGAATCAGTCTACTGAAATGGAGCATATCGCCTTATAAACCCAGACAGTGATACGCTCATGATGCCAATTAACGATAAATTTCTGAGAAATACTATCCTTGATAGCATTCTTCTCCTAATCAGGTTAATACTATACCTTTGATGAAAACTCCAGATCCAAGAAAAGCTTCTTTCCTTCATTGGATCACATCACGGGCGACCTGTGTCAAGCTGATCAAGCGATGGTCACATCATAATGCATGATGTAAATATTGAAGAAGAAACAAAGTGCAAGACTTCGATTTTAATTTTGTTACTCTTCTCTAGTGTACCTATGGACATCCGACGCCTCTAATGGCGAAGGATAGAGGAAAATTTTGGCTTTTAAGTCCAACATAAGTCTTCTACAACTCATCATACTGAGGGGAATAGCATGGCTAGCCCAACTCAAACCCATTGATAACTGAGGGTTTGCTAAAAATCCTAAGGGACTTGGTCCCATCCTCTCCTCCAAAATCTCCTACCAATTCTTATCCACAGAATGGTAGGGCCACAAAAATACCTGAATTTATTTCTCTAATGAAGTGAGCTGGGACTTGTCATGTTATCAATAAATCTCTGACAAACCAGATTTCCCGATCCCCAGTGGATTCAGTCAAGTTAATATTAAACCTCTGACAACAAAAGTCATTAAAAATCCTAGTTGTTATGTTAATACTACACCTCTAACGGTGAATCTCTCATGTCCCTAGGAAATCAATGATTGTCACGTTAATATTAAACTGCTGACAGTTCATTTTACTTTCCACCCAAAATCTCCTACCAATTCTCTTCCATAGAGTGGTAGGTCCACAAATGCAATCATTGCTATGTTAAAAATATACCCCTGACAATGAAAAATTTCAATACTCTCTAGCTAGTACAAACTTCACTTGTCTCTCCTCTACATGGAGTCACAAATCACCAAACTTGTCAAGTTTAAAATTACACCTCTGACATTCCGAACTTCACTCCATAATTCTCATCAATAGAATGACAAGTCCTCAAAATTGCTCCTATCGCAAGCTAATTTTTGTCAAGTTAAAATTACACCTCTAACATTCCAAATTTCACTTGTCAATTCTCATCAATAGAATGACAAGTCCTCAAAATTGCTCCTATCGCAAACTAGTTCTTGTGAAGTTCAAAATATACCTCTGACAAATTACTGTTAAGTTTAACACCACACCTTTAACAGTGATTTTTGAATTTGACTCCTTACTTTGATTAATAACAAATTTTTGAATAGAGACTAAGTTTAGAAATGAAAAATTCGAGTTTCTTATAACTTATAGATTACTTAAATCTTACAATAATATTTCAAATATTTTTCTTTCAAAATGTGTTTTTAAAATATTAACATTTTTCTCTTTCTTTATGGATTTTGTCCGTGCAATCTACTAAAAGCTCTCATGAGACAAAACTCGTTCTTTAGGGGTACCTTAGAGATTTAACGGCTTGTTGCACAAGCTCAGTACAATCGTGTGACCTGCGAAAGTGGTCTAATAATCTTTGGTTTAGTTTTGTTGTTTTGTTCGAGGACGAGCAAAAGATAGGTGTGGGGGTGTGATTGCACACATTTATTACATTATTCTTTTTATATATCCATATTTATCATGTAATACATCTGTTAAATTTCTTGTCTTAAATGTCTATTTTGCAGAAGATAATCATGGAGAGAAAAAGGATAAAATCAAATAAATATCAGTTAAATACAGATTTAACTAGATCTATTTGGTTAAAGGATGATGATCCCAAATTCAGTTGGTTAAATTCAGTTTTTGATGAATCAATGGTTAAATCTAAAGATTAACCAAGGATAACATCAAATACAGAGTTTAAATCAAAAGGGATAAATGGACAGAGAGAAGATCAATGGATGTGATGAAACAATTTTGACTCAAATTCTGGCCGCATACATTTTAGTATTTGAATCATAACATTCGCTATCAGAACTCAAATCTGATGATTTAAGATGATCCTAAACGAGAACTTAAAGGGATACAACCCTTACGTTGATCATTATTTCTAATTCTATCATTTGATAAGTTATATTTAGCAATCAATATGCCAATAAGCTGCAGGTCAGAACTGAATATCCACATCAAATCAAGTTTGGAGATAAGGGGAGGATTCAAATTCAGAAATAGCCAACTTCCCTTATCTTCATACTCCTCTACTCTCTGTATTTATCCTATAATACCTGCAATCTCAAAGGCAAAAGAGGAATGACCAAGCAGAGATAGATTTTAGGCCAGTTTTCATTCTTTTTAGTGTAGGTTTTTATTTTCTTTTTATGTAATTTTTATTTCTTTGTAAGCATAGGTTAGACAGAGATTCATGTAAGTAAGAGAGAGAGAGAGGCTTATGTTGAGAGTGACACTGATGTACCCTCCTCCTTTCTTTCATCGTTTCTGTAAGCAATAAAAGGTAATTTTTTTTATGTTCGTCTTTACTTTTGTTTTCTTCTTCTTCTTTCTACTTTTCCTCTTTTGGTTATGATGAGCATCCAAGTGAATCTAGAAGCATCAATATAGCCATGTTTGTGTAAGTGCCACTAATATTTCATGATGATATTCTCCTCCTCATGATTCCGTATCATTTCATTCTTGTTCATCTTGATGATGTAATGCGAATGGGGACTGAGCTCGATCTTATAGATTATGTGTTGATCGCCTCCGAAGCAAGATAAAACACAAGGGTTCCAGGTAAGTCATCAATTAAAGGAGATAATTTTTTCTTTTAGATTTTCTTTTCTTTTAATTTTAGTGTAAATTACCAACACCACAATCTTCCAAATTTCTTTCACTCTTTTTCATTTCTTTGTACATATCCACTTCCATTTTCTCCACCTTCTTTATCTTTCAGTTTCTTCCTACTTAACTATAACTCTTTTTCATTATCTTTTAAAGAACTAAAAGAAGAATTTTAACCATTAATTGTAGCATAAAAAGAACTTGCTTAAAAAGTTTCCATCGCTAGTCTCTCCTTGTGAATCATGACCCGCATAGCCACTTGCTATAGCGGTAGAATTGAGCACCTTGCACTCTTTATTCTTAAGTTCTGAAAGTCTGTATTTTTGTGTGCAGGTTTTACCTCAATCAAATTTTAGCGCCGTTACCGGGGAGGGACAGTAAGTAATTCTCTTTAAAGTTTACATTTTTGGTTAACTTTCTTCTTTGTTTCTGGTGTACAGATTTAACAACAAGGAATTTTTTGCTACAGTGGACATATAAGTGGCCCTGGACTCTGCTCAAGAAAGCAGTGCCCAGAAGCCCTTAGATTTGCTACATTCTTGTAGCAATCTAAGTGAACTACTAACCCGTATTTTCTGTAGGTTGGCTGAATTGAATAGTTTAATATCTTTAGCATTTATCTCCTTGTTTGACTCACTGTATAGATATTTCTAACATAACAGTAAAAAGTTAATTGTAAATGTTAAAAATGATTTAGACTTTTCATTTAGGCACGTGACTATTTTATTACATTTTTTATTTACTATTGAAGAGTGTTGGAGCCAAGGTATGTGTGCATAGCATTTAGTATAAGGTCATTCTTGTATGAAATATTGCTTGAGTGTTACTTTTTCTATATACTTGTACACTGCACTAAATTGATTTAAGGGCTTGTCCTATAAACAAGATAAGGTGGGAAGTCATTACCATCCCTTAGCCCACAAACAATCTCCTCACTCACTAACCCAAGTCTAACTAAAACTGAGTAGACGTTGGCCCTAGGGATATCTCAGACTCAAATAGGAGACTGACCTAAGCGAAAAGTTGATTTGAATCTGACTCTTGCCAAATCGGTGACTAAGGTGGGGATTAAGGGCAAAACCCTGAAGGCTAGTGGTTTGGCTTAATTAGGCCCGTCGCATCTGCGCGGATACCTCCCACCAATCTTGTCCCTACCTGACCGATTAACTTGTGGTCAGATTCGGCAATATACACCCAGTGGACAGTCTAACCAGTTAGGAGTCGTCAGGTCTAAGGTTTACCCTAACTTAGGTTAGATTTTTGTTCTTTTTATTTGTTTATTTTTCTTTCTTTGTGTTTGACATTTCCTGTGTGATATAACTTATAATAATAATTTTTCTAATTTTAATGGTAATCCATATTACACCCCAACCTTTTTTTCGGATATTACTAACCCGGCATATCACAACTTTAACCAACTTAGTGTGCCAGACTGGTCTTATCCAAATCAATATAACTCATGCCCCTAATCTTATATCTATAATTTCTAAAATAATTTCTGCTCTTCACAGAGTCAATGGGGATTCACCTTCCCCGAATCTAATTTTCAACCAGCTTGTCCTCCTTATCCACCTTGTCCACAATATTTCTAAGATTCATACTTAGTTCCACTAGTTCAAATAGAAAACCATTAATCTTGGAAATGAGTATGTGTGAGTCCAAGCAACAATCACAAAATCTGACGGACTCATAATTTCATCACAAATTCTAAAACAGCACTTCATCTTTTCAAGTCCATTCGCAACAAAATGATGAACCAATCAACTATGAAAAGATGCTTGACGCCATGACTCAGGCTCAAATCGCTCATAATCATGACATAGATATGATGGTCCAAACTCTCCGTTCTCACCGTTTGACCATTTCTGATATCGCTAACCATTCTGTTAGAGCCAAAGAATCTTGTTGTTTTAGAAAACAAGATTCCATTTCATACAACCATTTGAACTTTCCCAAACTCTAAATTTTGAAAATGACATTGATAGTTTGACAAGTTTTCCTTTCCTGAGATTGAACTTGAGAATGAATATGATCCTGAACCTCAACTTTGTGACTTAATTCTACTTCCTAATTCAATAATGACTTCGGTGTCTTCACCTGATTTTAATCTTTTTTCCGAGTCAGCATTGGATCCTGTGCCAATTCATCATGAAATTGAATCACCAATCTTTTATGATCATCATATTGAATTTGACCAATTTCATTCTTTTGAAAGTCCCATTGACAAATTGATAAGTTCTCATTTCTATGAAACTGAACTCAATGAGAAATGTGACCTAGTTTCTCAAATTTATGATCCAGTTTAAATTCCTGAATCAATATTGACTCCTATTTTGTTACCCGACTTGAGTAATATTTTAGAGTCAGGTTTGATTCCCACACCTGTTATTCTTAAACTTGAATCACCAATATTAAGTCACATTCCATTGTGGGAAAATGAATGTGGACTTGAGTTTTAACTTCTTGATTTGGACCCACTTCCTGAACCAATCTCAACTCCTGAGCCTTTACTTGACTTAAGTCACTTTCCTAAGTTGGTATTAGTTCCCGTACTTTCGAAGTTCAAATCAATCATTCCATCTTTTCACACTCCATTTTGGGACAAGGCGGTTGATAAAATTGACTCTGAAATTAATTATGAAATTTGAAAATTAAATGGGGTAAATTTTTTAACAAAAACCATTCATATATACATCATTTTAGTGGGTTATATAAGAGAGATTTCTGGTGGGTTCCTCCGAACTGCACGAAAATTCGATTTGGCCGCATTTCATGGACCCAATCAGACCACTACCGGAACCATCACCTTAAGCTAATATTTTCCTTCCCTTTCTTTTTTTCATGCATCTATGCATTAATTCATACATTGAGGACAATGAATGAGATAGGTATAGGGGAGGGTCTAACATAACTTAGGTTTTTCTTTTTATTAAAAAAAAGAAAAAAATTAACATTTTCTTTACTTTTAAAAACTTTTTGAAAATAGAAATAATATTTTGACATATTTTTTTAAGAAATTAAGTCAATTTTAAGGAATAGGAAATCCAAATTAAGATTTCTTATACTTGGTCAAAAATAAGATTATTTGTTTAATTTTTAGGGTTAGGAAGATAATTTGTCAAAGTAATTTAGTCTTGATCTTTACCTTGATAAAATATACACACTTCATACACTTACACACTTAGGGTTCAAAAACAAATATTCTTATGCCTTCAAAAATAAAAAAGAAAAAAAAATATATCTATGAAAGATAAACAAATATAATTATTGATTAGCTAGGTGTTTTGGCCTAAGCAAGCCTTGGTATTTATGCGAAAGATGATTAGATAAGTTTGAGAAAAATATGTATATAAAAATCCTCTGATTAAGCTGGGTATTTGTGCCTAATAAAGCATAAGTATTCACGCCTAAATCGGTTCATATAATAAAATCCTTAGTTTTGAGACCTTGTTTGCTCGAGTCCTTAAGTCCTTGGGGTGCCCTAAGACCGTTAGGTTTGGGAGTCACCGATTAGAGGCTCGTTACATGGGCAGTCTAGAAAGCCTAATAGAACTAAGGAATAATACCCAAATAAATAAATAAATAAAGCATAAGAGTTAGAGTTAAAGAACCCTTAGTCAAAACTTCACGGTCACGAAGGTGCATATGACTTAGGGTAAAGTAATAGACTAGATGAGAAGCACAATTTGATTCCTTACTTTGATTGATAACAAATTTTTGAATAGAGACTAAGTTTAGGAATGAAAAAATCGATTTTCTTATAACTTATAGATTACTTAAATCTTACAATAATATTTCAAATATTTTTCTTTAAAAATGTGTTTTCAAAATATTAACATTTTTTCTTTCTTTATGGATTTTGTGGGTGCAATCCACTGAAAACCCTCACGACAAAAACTCATTCTTTAGGGGTAACTTAGAGGTTTAACGGCTTGTTGCACAAGCTCAGTGCAATCGTGTGACCTGCGAAAGTGGTCTAATAATCTTTGGTTTAGTTTTGTTGTTTTGTTCGAGGACGAGCAAAAGATAGGAGTCGGGGTGTGATTGCACACATTTATTGCATTATTCTTTATTACATATCCATATTTATCATGTAATAAATCTACTAAATTTCTTATCTTAAATGTCTATTTTGCAGAAGACAATCATGGAGAGAAAGAGGATAAAATCAAATAAATATTAGTTAACTGCAGATTTAATGAGATCTATTTGGTTAGAGGAGGATGATCCCAAATCCAGTTGGTTAAATTCAGTTTTTGGTGAATTAAGTGATTAAAGCTAAAGATCAACCAAGGATAACGTCAAATACAGAGTCCAAATCCAAATGGATAAATGGACAGAGAGAAAATCAATGGATGAGATGAATCAATTTTGACTGAGATTCTGGATGGATACATTTTTGTATTTGAATCATAATATTCGCTACCAGAACTCAAATCTAATGATTCAAGATGATCCAGAACGAGGACTTAAAGGGCTACAACTCCTGTGTTGATCATTATTTCTAATTCTGTCACTTGATAAGTTATATTTAGCAATCAATACGCCAATAAGTTGCAGGTCAGAACTGAATATTCACATCAAATCAAGTTTGGAGATAAGGGAAGGATTAAAATTCAGAAATAGTAGCTTCCCTTATCTTCATACTCTTCTACCCTCTGTATTTCTCCTATAAATACCTACAATCTCAAAGGCAAAAGAGGAACGACCAAGTAGTTTTAGGATAGTTTTTCATTCATTTTAGTGTAGGTTTTTATTTTCTTTTTATGTAATTTTTATTTCTTTGTAAGTATAGGTTAGACTGAGATTCATATAAGTAAGACAGAGAGGCTTGTGTTGAGAGTGACACCGATGTACCCTCCTTTCTTCCTTCGTTTCTGCAAGTAATAAAAGGTAATTTTTTTTATGTTTGTCTTTACTTTTGTTTTCTTCTTCTTCTTTCTACTTTTCCTCTTTTGGTTATGATGAGCATCCAAGTGAATCTTGAAGCATCAGTATAGCCATGTTTGTGTGAGTGCCACCGATATTTCATGATGATATTCTCCTCCTCAAGATTTTGTATCATTTCATTCTTGTTCATTTTGATGATATAATGCGAATGGGGACTGAGCTCGATCTTATGGGTTATGCGTTGTTCGCCTCCGAAGTAAGGTAAAACATGCAAGGGTTCTAGGTAAGTCATCAACCAAATGAGGTAAGTTTTTCTTTTAGATTTTCTTTCTTTTAATTTTAGTGTCAATTACCAACACCACAATCTTCCAATTTCTTTCACTCTTTTTCATTTCTTTGTACATATCCACTTTCATTTTCTCCACCTTCTCTATCTATCGCTTTCTTCCTAACTTAACTATAACTCTTTTTCATTTTCTTTTAAAGAATTAAAAGAAGAATTTTAACCATTAATTGTAACATAAAAGAGAACTTGCTTAAAAAGCTTCCATCACTAGTGCCTCCTTGTGGAGCACAACCCGCATAGCCACTTGCTATAGCGGTAGAATTGAGCACCTTGCACTCTTTATTCTTAAGTTTTGAAATTCTGTATTTTTGTGTGCAGGTTTTACCTCAATCAGAAACTGAGATGAGCGATGTTAAATTTAACATCACACCTCTAGCGTCCAGTTCATTGTTAAGTTCAATAATACACTAATGACAATGACTTTTCCTCGAACTTCCCTATCGAAGTCGAGATGACCAATGCCAAATTCAAAATTACACCTCTAGCATTACCTTCACTGTCAAGTTTAACATTACACCATAACAGTGATATTTTCAGTCTTCCCAAATGAAGCTGAAACTCCCATTGAGCCAAGTTAATATCACACCTCTAGCTTATATTCCTGTCAAGTTAATATCACACCTCTGACAGTAATCTTAAATTCTGGAAACAGAATTTTCTCCAACTTTGACTTGTTTAGTTAATTATCACATTTCTAGCAAGTCAAGAGTTCCTACTTCTATGTTTCTAATTTTCAATGCAAAAAAGGAATTCAAGACATATAAGAAGACAAGAAAAAGTGTCACTTTTATTGATATTCAAACATATGAAAGTGATACAAGACGCTTTCTTATTCAATAAGATTGAGTGTTATAATAAAGGAGTACAAAGAAGTCCCTCTCTCAGCGAAAGGTTGCACTCACTCCTCAAGACATCTATACCGCTCCAAATACAAGATGTTTGGAAGAGCGCCGAAGAAAGATTCCTCTCTTCTTCCACTGAATCATGTCATAGTTGATCAGTGTTGAGACGACCGAGTGTTGATTACATCATGATGCACGATATAAATATTGAAGAAGCTCATCTCTAACCGAGAATACTGGTTTTCTCGAGGTCAAAATATAGAGGAACATTCTGATTCCACATGACCAACTGGTGTGGACGTTATCCTTCACTTAATGATCATCTCTACCACCAGAAAGTCATCCAATGAGTACGGGTTTTTGTCGATGTCACTTCTGGGGGTAAGATTGGTGAAGGGAGGATCCGAGACCTTACTGGTGACATCCTCTTTCCTTTGGACTTCGAGGACACCATACCCACCACCATACCCACTGTGACCATGACAAACCCGGGGCATTGCTGGTGTGTCATGTCCAATAAGGCCTTGACGGATATCTTGAGAGCTTGAACAGGTTGGCTGGTCCAAATAGTCTCCCAAGAACCAAGCTTTCCCATGAGCAGGAGCTCTGAATCCCCGAGTGCTCGCCAATTGAACAAGCTGGCTGGTCGAAATATTCTCCCAGCGAAGATGCGAAAGACTGATTGAGGCTGCCAGAACCTGCAAGAAGCAAAAAAACCAAAAGGTTAAAATCCCGTTAAGGCAGAAATAGAAAAGCTGAAGGGCAGACGCGAGACTGAAGTTGTGAACTTCAGACGCGGAGTTGACCAATGCAAATCTGAACACGGTATGGTGTTAAACTTGCGTCCAATATATAAGACACGAGGTAGCCCAGACGTAGAGTTCGCCACACCCGCATTTGAGATATAGGGGTTGCCACAGTCCAGAGGTCTCAAAAGAGCTAGAATTCTCTAAGTCAAGAACCTCAAATGTGAGCTTCATGTACAAAGCCCACGTTCCAAGATCCAAGCATGGAGTTTATCACACTCGCGTTCTTTATTGTGACTTAGAGTTTAAAGTCAGTCAGCTCACGCATCATCAAGAAGTCCGAAAGACGCGACTTCCGAACACGGGCGCATCAATCAGATTTCAAGAGAAGATCAAGAGAACGAATTTCTTCAATGGACAGGAAAACAGAAACTCAGTGGGACTGAGTATTTCATGGTGACAATGGTTCCTACCTGGGGAAGAATTCTCTAGAAGTTGAACTTTATTCATCAAGGCGCCGCCATGAAAGAACTTAAGGCCATACTTTTTGATCTTAAAATCACTTGATAGTGATAATCTTTGGAGAAGATTAAAGGAAAGCATGGAAGCTTTGAGTTCTTGTTGTTCATTGAGACACATCCCCTTGAAGGGAAGATAGACAAATCAAGATGAAGACCTTCAGAGCACATGCTCTCAAAGAAAAACAGTCTAAATAATGGACTGTTAAGAGGCTAAGGTCTATTTATAGGCAAGCCAT
>JAVJIF010027605.1:0-40766 GCA_038442645.1 Agave tequilana | reverse complement strand
AAATTTAACAACTGATAATTTTGTCGTAAACAAACCACTACTCTCCCATTTCCTGCCTCTTTCATCTTCCCTATCACTGAAACACATCCTGTCAAGTGAACAAGTTCCCAGTACTGCGAACCAAATGTTCAACTATTTGTCTGTTAAACTATACTATTCCATCTCCAAGCATTGCTATTTCTGCTTTTCATGGCTTCAATAGAGGCATCAGGTTTAACAGGAGATAGAACAAATCAGGATACAATGATGCTAATGGACCAATCCAGTGATCATGCCAATAAAAGGTATTAAAACCATTCTCCACTGAAACAAGAGTACTGGGAGAAAACTATCCAAGTTAATCAACATTCCTTTCCAAAAAGGAGAGAAATGACCTTTCTTTCTGTCGATTTCCAGAATATTTCTATAAGCATAGAATTTCTGGTGAATCAGCTGTCTCCAAAGCAAATCAGGTTTTTCAACCATTTGCATAACCTTTTGCCTGTTGGTTATTCTGCTTAACAAGAATCAATCTGACAACTTATCAAGATCACTGAGATATCAACAATCTAATTGGCCAGGTCGGCAAATATCAGGTGGGAGGTTTTCCGTTCAATAGAACGTTCCTTAATTTAAGAACCACCTTTCAATTTCCTTCCTTGGTTTAAGCACCAATTAGACTGAATCCAAGTCAGTCTCGATATACTGTAAAGTATATCCCTGTATAAAGGACTTAATCCACTTATACAGTAACACTTAGATTAAATCTAAGTCAATCTCGATATACTGTAGAGTATATCCCCTGTATAAAGGACTTAGTCCACTTATACAGTATTTGAAGTGAGGTACGCTTACAGCGAATCTCCTTAAGACAATTACGTCCCCGCACCGGTGCTAACGGGATAATGGACGCTGGTCTCCCAAGATACAACACTTCTTCACGGTATTTGGATAGCACTACCAAATCACCGTACGGTCGAACCGTAGTCAACCAGTACCTACACAGGATTAGCAAAACAGCGGTATAACGACAAATTTCAAATGAATATTTGTCTTACTCTTTTGGAGGAACACCCACTGTTGAGGATGTAGGAAGGTTGAAGAATTTTGACAGAATCTCCTTTAGGAAGTAGCTTCGGATTCCCACTTCACTTGGAAGTCGCGGATTCCCACTTCGTTGGAAGTCACTTCTGGAATTCGTGGATTCCCACTTCGCTGTTGGAAGTTGCTCTGGAAGTCGAGGAGTCGCACTTCGCTGGAGCCCAGTTCAGAACGGAGTCAGAACTTATAGAGAGAGGGAGAGATCTTTCAGAAGAGAGAAAGATTCTTCAGTTTGGTGTGTCTGAGAATGGACCCCTGGAGCGCTTTTTATAGCGCTCTGGAGGGGTATTCTCGTCCGCCAATTCCCAACAGTTGCGACGGTTCTGTCCGAACCGTCGCAACCGACCAACCGCTCTGTCAGTTTTCCGACAGCGGTTGGCGAACGGTCGGATCCGTTCGCGCGGGCGGACACCCGTTGGAGTTTTCGAATCCTTCCGCGGGCGGGTTGGATTAACGGCCCCTGATTCAAAAAGAGAACCAGGTAGGGAACTCTGATCAGACCACGGACCACGGACCACCGAGCCCACGACCCAGGCCCAGGCCCAGGCCCAGGCCCGAGCCCGAGCCCGAGACCGGCGCCGGCCGGCCGGCCGCCGCCAGCGGCGGCGCGCGTGCGTGCACGTACGCATGTACGAGTATAGTTCCCTCCAATTCGCGCGCGAAAACTCCAAGTACCCAAAGGGCACACCCTTTGGTCTCATTTTTTCTCTATTTATACCCATGAGCTTCCAACACATGACCAATGTGGGACTAAATGCTTGTAGCTAAATTTAGTCCCTTTTGGCTTTGAATTAGGCAATCTTTGGACTTGAATATCTCATTCATTCGAAGTCGGAATTGAACATGTAAATATACCACGTTCATCACAATGGAAGGAGAACACACTCCAACCATCATCCGGTTGATTTGATCAACGGATCTCGCCATAATTCATCTCGAAGATTCAGCTTTATATTCTTCAATTCCAACAATCCCCCACAATGAATGGAGATTCAAGGAAATGACACACAAAGAGACTGACTCTATTGTGTAAGGTACTTGAGAAAAGAAACTGCATAAGGATAGGTGAACTAGGTCTTGAACCTTCCATAGTGAAGTTTTATCGGACTTACTGGCTAATCAGTGAACTAGGTCTTGAACTGTTAGCTGTTAGTGTAAGTCAAGTCAACAAGCTTCACACAGTAACTTTCCAAATCAACTTTGGTTCTCTGTTGTGTCCGTTTTGGCCCTGGACATTCTTGGTTTCAGAGAGTATCTTTAGGGAATAACAGCCTCCATAGAGATTCCAAAGAGCCGACCCAACTCTATACTCACATAGGTGATGGACCTATTAAGAGTAGTCTACTCTACTCCACTTGTTTAGTAACAAGATATAGGCATCATTAAAAGCGTTAAGCTTATCCTTACCCACTTGTAGAAAAGCACTTATGTGCACCATAGGAATGGATTGGAGTCAGGCTCCCAAGTGCTTACTTGCTGAGTCAATCATAACTAGTTTTTCCTCTTGAACTTAGTCCGTGGGATCTCCAGTCGCTAAGTGAGGTTTCCATTAAGCTGACTCGGTAAGGTTAGGCTTTTAGACCCATTCCCCTCGATGCGCAGTTTATACGCTCTCCACTTAAACCTTTAGTAAGCGGATCCGCTAAATTATCCTTTGACGATACAAAGTCATAGAGATAATTCCATTTGAGAGCAACTGCTTCACGGTATTATGTCTACGACGAATATGTCTAGACTTACCGTTGTATATCACATTTTGTGCCCTAGATATAGCTGCTTGATTGTCGCAGTGTATACATATAGCGGGCACTGGCTTTTGCCACAACGGTATATCTTCTAAGAATTGTCGAAGCCATTCTGCTTCTTCTCCAGCCTTATCTAAGGCTATGAATTCCGATTCCATAGTGGAACGGGCAATACATGTTTGCTTAGAAGATTTCCATGATACTGCTGCTCCTGCTAGAGTAAATACGTATCCGCTAGTTGATTTTGATTCCTCAGAATCTGCAATCCAATTAGCATCACTGTATCCTTCCAGTACAGGAGGATACTTTTCATATTTCAAGGCATATTCCTTGGTATGTGATACGTAACCTAATACTCGTAGTAGAGCGGTCCAATGTAGATCACTAGGATTGCTAGTGTATCTACTTAACTTGCTTACAGCGTAAGCAATATCGGGTCTAGTGCAATTCATTAAATACATTAGACTTCCGATAATCTGAGAATACTCCAACTGGCGTATTCCAGTTCCTGTATTCTTATGAAGGTGGACGTGTGGGAGAAAAGGATTTGTATTCTCTTTTATCCCATGATCCTTGAATCTTTCTATTATCTTTTCCACGTAGTGAGATTGAGATAGACTGATTCCATCTGGTGTTCTAGTAATTTTAATTCCTAAAATTACATCAGCACCCCCAGATCCTTCATATCAAAACTGTTGGATAACATTCTTTTAGTGGACTTAATAATCTCAATATTAGTCCCAAGTATCAACATGTCGTCTACATAAAGACAAACAATGATACATGCATCTCCAACTGTTTTCGTGTAAACACACTTATCGCATTCATTGATAGTGAATCCATCTTTGATCATGACACTATCAAATTTCTCATGCCATTGTTTTGGAGCCTGTTTTAAACCGTATAAGGATTTTACCAATTTACACACCTTGTGTTCTTGGCCCTTGACTTTAAATCCTTCAGGTTGCTCCATATATATCTCTTCACTTAATTCACCATTTAAGAATGCAGTCTTGACATCCATTTGATGGATATCTAAGTTGTGCAATACTGCAATCGCAATCAACATCCGAATGGACGTTATTCTTGTTACTGGTGAATAAGTATCGAAGTAGTCAAGTCCTTTTTTGCCTATAACCCTTGGCTACTAATCTAGCCTTGTATTTATCGATAGATCCATCGGGTTTTAATTTTCGTTTGAAAATCCACTTACACCCAATTGGTTTACTTCCAGGAGGCAAGTTTACCAATTCCCAAGTATGATTACTTAGTATGGATTCTATTTCGCTATTTATAGCTTCTTTCCACATTTGTGCTTCTGGGTTTGACATAGCCTCTTTAAATGTTTGAGGCTCGCTCTCAATAGCGTATGCTATGAAATCTGGACCAAAAGATTTTGAGATTCTAGATCTCTGACTTCTTCTTGGTTCAATTTCCGCATTAACAATTGGTTCCTTGGGGCTTTCGTCCCTGAACGCCATCTCGTGTGTTCTTTTCCCAGAAGTCTTATCTGCTTCCCATTTGTACGGAAAGATATCTTCAAAGAACACAGCATCTCGATTCGATAATCATGTTTACATGAATATCTGGTATTTCTGATTTATGAACCAGAAACCTATAGGCACTACTATTCAAGGCATAGCCTATGAATATGCAGTCTATAGTTTTTGCTCCCAACTTAGTCTTTTGGGTAATGGTGCCAGCACCTTTGCAAGGCACCCCCACATTTTGAGGTAATGGTAGGAAGGTGTCCTTCCATGCCATAACTCGAATGGTATAAGACCAAGTTTCTTGTGGGTACTCTATTTAGAATATGATTTGCAGTTAATAGAGCTTCCCCCCACAAGTTCTGCGGAGCTCCAGAACTTACGAGCATGGAGTTAACCATCTCCTTCAAAGTTCTGTTCTTCCGTTCAGCAATTCCATTCTGCTGAGGAGTGTATGGTGCTGTAGTTTGATGTATTATACCAAAACTAGCACATAACTCACTAAAATCATTTGATTCATATTCTCCGCCTCTATCGGATTTTAGAATCTTGATTTTCTTGTTGAGTTGATTCTCACTTCGGCTTTATATGTTGTAACATATTTATTGCCTCATCCTTACTGTTCAAAAGATACACATAACAGTATCTTGTACAGTCATCGATAAAAGTAATGAAATACTTTTTACCGCCTCTAGTTGGCATAAACTTCAAGTCACATAGATCGCTATGAATTAACCCTAAAGGTTCTGTATTTCGATCTATTGAGTGAAATGAATTTTTAGCCAACTTGGCCTCAACACAAACCTCACACTTGCGAATTTCTTCCAAGTTGAGTTTAGGAATATATCCCAGATTAGACAAGTTTTTCAAAGACTTGTAATTTACATGCCCTAATCTAGCATGCCACAGAATAGGAGACTCAAGCAAATAAACAGAAGATTTTCCTTTTATTAGCTTGGGTACAAATACACGGACTTTTTTATCAACCACTGCAACATTGGCTTTGAAAAGTCCATCTACAAGATAACCCTTTCCCACATACATCCCTCCCTTAGTAAGTACAAATTTGTCGGATTCAAATACAATTCTAAATCCTTTCTTACTAAGTATAGATCGGAAATCAGATTCTTTCGGATGTCTGGAACATGAAGGACATCGTTAAGAGTAAGCTCTTTGCCCGATGTCCACTTCAGGATGACCTTGCCCTTTCCTTCAACCTTTGAGGAAGCTGAATTACCCATGAATAATTGCTCATCTTGCTCTAGCCTTTGATATTCTGAGAATAACAATTTCTCCGAGCAGATGTGCCTGGTAGCTCCCGTGTCTACCCACCAGTCTTTGTTATTGGTTGTCAGATTTACTTCTGACACCACAGCAGAAAGACTTGGTGATTCATGGTTGGTCATGTTGGCCTGTGGGTGGCTTTTCTTGTTCTTCTTTTGACGGCTGCGGCATTCATTTGCTTTGTGACCTTCTTTGTTGCAGATGTAACAGGTCCCTTTGAAGCGCATGGTTCTGCCGTCTTGAGCCTTGCCTTTGTACCCCTGGGAAGGCTTCTTCCTCTTCAAGCTTTTGGAAGTAGATGCTTTCCCCTTTGAGTCCTCGATCACATTTGCTTTTGCTTCGTAGGAGTTCTTGCTGCTCCTTTTCTCGGACTTGCGGTTGTCCTCCTCTATACGAAGCCTCACAATGAGATCCTCCAACTTTAGCTCCTTTCTCTTGTGCTTCAGGTAGTTCTTGAAGTCTCTCCACGCAGGGGGGAGCTTCTCCACGATGGTTGCAACCTGAAAAGTTTCAGGAAGAATCATACCTTCGGCCTCTATCTCGTGCAAGATAAGTTGGAACTCTTGCACCTGACTGATGACAGTCTTGCTATCCACCATTTTGTACTCCAGAAATCGTCCAACGACGAACTTCTTGGTACCAGCATCTTCAGTCTTGTACTTCTTGTCAAGACTGGCCCATAACTTCTTTGCCGTAGTAATCGGACTGTAGACATTGTAAAGAGAGTCATCCAGTCCATTAAGAACATAATTTCGGCAAAGGAAGTCACCTTGTGTCCAAGCATCGAATGCAAGGACTGAATCCCGATCAGTTCCGGGTTCTGGTGGATCCTCCTGCAGGAATTTGCCAGATGTAGAGTGGTCAAGTAGAAGAGCATCTTCTGTTGCCACCTCTTGAACTCTGTGCCATCAAACTTTCCTGGCTTCTCCGGCTTCGGGTTAGGAAGTGGAGTTGGCATCAAACCTTGGAGCGGTATGTTTGTTGCCTTGCTGGAGGTATCTTGATTTGTCTCAGACATTTTTCTGCAAGTTCAAGCAGAACAGAAGTGAGAAACAATAATTGTCTTAAGATTGTTGGTTATTCTGCTTAACAAGAATCAATCTGACAACTTATCAAGATCACTGAGATATCAACAATCTAATTGGCCAGGTCGGCAAATATCAGGTGGGAGGTTTTCCGTTCAATAGAACGTTCCTTAATTTAAGAACCACCTTTCAATTTCCTTCCTTGGTTTAAGCACCAATTAGACTGAATCCAAGTCAGTCTCGATATACTGTAAAGTATATCCCCTGTATAAAGGACTTAATCCACTTATACAGTAACACTATTAGATTAAATCTAAGTCAATCTCGATATACTGTAGAGTATATCCCCTGTATAAAGGACTTAGTCCACTTATACAGTATTTGAAGTGAGGTACGCTTACAGCGAATCTCCTTAAGACAATTACGTCCCCCGCACCGGTGCTAACGGGATAATGGACGCTGGTCTCCCCAAGATACAACACTTCTTCACGGTATTTGGATAGCACTACCAAATCACCGTACGGTCGAACCGTAGTCAACCAGTACCTACACAGGATTAGCAAAACAGCGGTATAACGACAAATTTCAAATGAATATTTGTCTTACTCTTTTGGAGGAACACCCACTGTTGAGGATGTAGGAAGGTTGAAGAATTTGGCAGAATCTCCTTTAGGAAGTAGCTTCGGATTCCCACTTCACTTGGAAGTCGCGGATTCCCACTTCGTTGGAAGTCACTTCTGGAATTCGTGGATTCCCACTTCGCTGTTGGAAGTTGCTCTGGAAGTCGAGGAGTCGCACTTCGCTGGAGCCCAGTTCAGAACGGAGTCAGAACTTATAGAGAGAGGGAGAGATCTTTCAGAAGAGAGAAAGATTCTTCAGTTTGGTGTGTCTGAGAATGGACCCCTGGAGCGCTTTTTATAGCGCTCTGGAGGGGTATTCTCGTCCGCCAATTCCCAACAGTTGCGACGGTTCTGTCCGAACCGTCGCAACCGACCAACCGCTCTGTCAGTTTTCCGACAGCGGTTGGCGAACGGTCGGATCCGTTCGCGCGGGCGGACACCCGTTGGAGTTTTCGAATCCTTCCGCGGGCGGGTTGGATTAACGGCCCCTGATTCAAAAAGAGAACCAGGTAGGGAACTCTGATCAGACCACGGACCACGGACCACCGAGCCCGAGCCCACGGACCCAGGCCCAGGCCCAGGCCCGAGCCCGAGACCGGCACCGGCACCCGGCGCCGGCCCGCGGCCGGCCGCCGCCAGCGGCGGCGCGCGTGCACGTACGCATGTACGAGTATAGTTCCCTCCAATTCGCGCGCGAAAACTCCAAGTACCCAAAGGGCACACCCTTTGGTCTCATTTTTTCTCTATTTATACCCCATGAGCTTCCAACACATGGCCAATGTGGGACTAAATGCTTGTAGCTAAATTTAGTCCCTTTTGGCTTTGAATTAGGCAATCTTTGGACTTGAATATCTCATTCATTCGAAGTCGGAATTGAACATGTAAATATACCACGTTCATCACAAATGGAAGGAGAACACACTCCAACCATCATCCGGTTGATTTGATCAACGGATCTCGCCATAATTCATCTCGAAGATTCAGCTTTATATTCTTCAATTCCAACATTGCCTACTAAAGCTTTATTCAAATCTCTTCGAGTCAATAATACCCAAACCTCCTTGATCTTTTCACTTACACACTTCTCCCCAAGCCACCAAAATTGCACCCCTTTTATAATTTTTCTCTCCAATCTAGAAAAAAGTTCGTCTGAACTGATCAATTCTATCACAAACCTATTTAGGAAAAATATAAAAACACTTCTCCCCAAGCCACCAAAATTACACCCCTTTTATAATTTTCCTCTCCAATCTAGAAAAAAAAATTCATCTGAACTGATCAATTCTATCACAAACCCACTTAGAAAAGATATAAAAAGGCATCCTGTTGGAGGAGAGAGTACAGTAGAGGAAGTGAAGTCATGCCAGGTGCTGTTGAAGACTGCCAAGGAGTCTACGACGAAAGGCGACGGAACAGCAGGCAGAAAAAAAGAAGCAGCAGCAGAAAAGACAGAGGTCGGTCGACCGGACCGGTCGACCGACGTGCACGAAGTGCACAGGTTTGCTCCCAGGTTGCTTCGGTCGACCGGACCGGTCGACCGAAGAGGGTCTCTGTAAGCAACCCAACTCTCTGTTTGTTTCGGTCGACCGGCTCGGTCGACCGTAAGAGGGAGTCGGTCGACCGGCCGGTCGACCGACAGTCGGGTTTTGGGCGAAATCTGTTGTTTCGGGAAGTTATGTATTTAAGCCCTGGTTGTAATTTTCTAGGAAGTACAGTAGAGGAAGTGAAGTCATGCCAGGTGCTGTTGAAGACTGCCAAGGAGTCTACGACGAAAGGCGATTGAACAGCAGGCAGAAAAAAAGAAGCAGCAGCAGAAAAGACAGAGGTCGGTCGACCGGACCGGTCGACCGACGTGCACGAAGTGCACAGGTTTGCTCCCAGGTTGCTTCGGTCGACCGGAACCGGTCGACCGAAGAGGGTCTCTGTAAGCAACCCAACTCTCTGTTTGTTTTCGGTCGACCGGCTCGGTCGACCGTAAGAGGGAGTCGGTCGACCGGCCGGTCGACCGACAGTCGGGTTTTGGGCGAAATCTGTTGTTTCGGGAAGTTATGTATTTAAGCCCTGGTTGTAATTTTCTAGGGTTGAGTGTCTAGACAAAGTATAGCTGCAGACTCTCTTATGTTCATAGAGATCCAGAGCTATTGTAATCCATCTTCCATAAAGAAAACTCTCTCCGTGAATTGCCCCGAGGACGTAGGCAGGTTGGCCGAACCTCGTTAGATCTGGTTTTTGCGATTGGCTGTTCTTCTAGTTTGTTTTTCCATTGTTCTTGGTGATTGAGATCAGGTTGGATCTTCTAAGGGTTGTTGTCTCCGAGCACAACAAGTGGTATCAGAGCGTCCAGGTTACGCTTGGGATATTCTGAAGATTCGAAGGGCTCCAGATCTGATCAGGTGGAGATCGTGTGTCGATCTCAGGTCAGAGGCATTGGTGTTCAAGGAGATCGTGTGTCGATCTCAGGTGGACGCAGGGAGGGCTCGTTGAATCAGGGGTGGAATAGATCTGGTGAGAAACTCAAGCTAGGGTTTCAAGGTAGAGGTAAAAATCACTTTTTTATCTCAGAAATAGATCTATTTTGCAAGTATTTGATCTTCCGCATAGTTAGAGGGTCAAGGAAAGGATCTCAATGGCAGAGGAATCTAAGTCTGTTAAAACAATGAACAACTCCAGGATTGAAGTTGTTAAGTTCAATGGAACTAACAATTTCGGGATGTGGAGGTGTGAGGTTATGGATGCATTGAATGCACAGAACCTCGAGGACACGCTCCTTTTGGAGAAGAAGAAGGATACTACCACTGATGATGAGTGGGCAAAAATGAACAGGTCGGCATGTGGCCTGATTCGCTCATGTTTGTCACAAGATATCAAATATTCTGTTCAACATGAGAAGTCAGCAAAGGATATGTGGAATACCCTCGAGAAGAAGTACCTGACAAAGAGCGTGGAGTCAAGGCTGCAGCTTAAGAGCAAGCTGTATTTGTTCAGGATGCAGAGGGGAAGCACAGTAAATGAGCACCTCAACAGGTTTACAAAGCTTCTTACGGATTTGCTAAATGTGGATGCCATTATAAGTGAGGAAGACAAGTCAGTCGTTCTCCTGAACTCTCTTCCACCGGAGGAGTATGAGATATTTACAATGACATTCATAAATGGAAGGCAAACCTTAGACTATGATGAGATATCGTCAGCACTGATGAGTTATGAGAAAAGGAAGAATGAGAAACATTCTGGGAGATCTAGTTCATCAGCAGAGGCTTTGGAGGTAAGAGGCAGGAGCTCATCAAGGAAAGGCAAGGAGGTGAGAGGAAGATCGAAGTCAAGACCGTGCTTAAGGGATCTTAAGAAAGACCAGTGCATGTATTGCAAAGAGTTTGGGCACTGGAAAGTTGACTGTCCAAAGTACAAGGGGAAGAAGAAGGAATCAAAATCTGAGGCAAATCTGGCAAGAGTGACAAAGGCTGCTAGCAGTAAATCACAGGCAGAGGATTCAGATTCAGATTCTTCGGTATTCTCGTTTTCAGTTACTACTCCTGTTGTAGGTTACTCGGGGAAAACGAGTGGATCCTGAACACAGGTGCTACATATCATGTATGCCCTAATCGAGATTGGTTTACTAGTCTTGAGAAGCTGGAGGGATGTTCGGTCGTCATGGGCGATGATCATCCATGCATCATGGAGGGTGTAGGCACAATTCCTATCAGGATGTTCGACGGGATGGTAAGGGAGCTGAAGGAAGTGAGATATGTCCCTCAGCTGAAGAGGAACTTGATCTCAGTGGGTGTTTTGGAATCATTAGGGCTCGGAGTGTCTATTAAAGAAGGTGTTCTTAAAATGACGAAGGGCTCAATGGTGGTGTTGAAGGCCAACCGCAGGAACAATTTGTATTACTTGAAGGGTAGTACAGTGACAGGCCAGGTGGCAACTTCGACCAGTCAGAAGGAAGATCTAACCCGGCTATGGCACATGAGGCTGGGACATGCAGGGGAGAAATCTATGCAAGCTCTTGTGAGGAAAGGGCTGCTGAAGGGTGCAGAGACCTGCAAACTGGATCTGTGTGAACATTGCATCATAGGCAAGAAGACGAAGGTGAAGTTTGGTACAGCTTCACACTGCACCGAAGGCATTCTTGATTATGTTCACACGGACGTATGGGGACCCACAAAGACTGCATCAATAGGGGGAACCCATTACTTTGTGTCGTTTATCGATGATTATTCTAGGCGGTGCTGGGTGTACACCATGCGACACAAGAATGAAGTCCTAGAATTGTTTGTGAAGTGGAAGGTTAATCAGGAAAGGAGTACAGGAAGAAAAGTCAAGGTCCTTCGTTCTGACAACGGAGGAGAGTACAAGTCAGACCCTTTCCAGAAGCTATGTCTTGATGAGGGCATAGAGAGGCACTTCACAGTAAGGGAAACTCCGCAACAGAATGGGGTGGCTGAAAGAATGAACCGAACTTTGCTAGAGAAGGTTCGGTGCATATTGTCAAATGCAGGATTACCAAAGAAGTTCTGGGCTGAAGCTTTGGGGTATGCATGCCATCTCGTCAATAGGTTGCCGTCGTCTGCAATAGGGGGAAAGACCCCCCTTGAAGCTTGGTCGGGTAAAGCTGCAGGAGATTATGATGTGCTCAGGATATTTGGATGTCCAGCCTACTATCACGTAAAAGAAGACAAATTGGATCCGAGAGCGAAGAAAGGTGTGTTTGTTGGCTTCAAGAAAGGAACCAAGGGGTTCAAGATCTGGGACCAACAGGACAACAAATTCATAATCAGCAGAGATGTCACTTTTGATGAGGCCTCGATGATGAAGCCTACAGTCTCTCAGCAGGTGGAGACTAAGAAGACCAAGGAGCTATTGCAGCAGGTGGAGAGTGATGCAGATCCACCATCTCTAGAAGACTCAGTATCTGTGAGGATCATTCCTGAGGTGACACAGGGAGGTGATCAAGTTGCAGAAGAAGATGCTGAGGTTGTTGAAGAGGATCAGGAACAGGTTATAGATACAGTTCCAGATCCCACTGCAGTTGGAAGACCAAGGAGGAATACTAGGAGACCTGGCTGGCTCACTACAGACATGGTGATTGCACATGCACTTCCAGTTGTTGAAGAAGCCATTCCATCTACTTTCAGGGAAGCTGAAATCAGTTCAGAAGCGGAGTTATGGAAAGGGGCCATGAATGAAGAGATGCAGTCTCTTTATAAGAACAACACATGGGAACTGACCAAGTTGCCCAAGGGGAAGAAAGCCATAGGGTGTAAGTGGGTATTTGCTAAAAAGCAGGGATCACTCCAAGAAGACAAAGTGCGCTACAAGGCAAGGCTGGTGGCTAAAGGCTATGCACAGAGAGAAGGGATCGACTACAACGAGGTGTTCTCCCCAGTTGTAAAACACTCGTCTATTCGGATCCTATTGGCCTTGGTGGCACAGAACGAGTTGGACCTTGACCAACTTGATGTGAAGACCGCCTTTCTCCACGGCGATCTTGAGGAGGAGATCTACATGACTCAGCCCACAGGTTACAAAACTGCAGGGAAAGAGGAGTTGGTATGCAAGCTGAAGAAATCGCTGTACGGTTTGAAGCAGTCTCCAAGACAATGGTACAAGCGATTTGACAGCTTCATCAGGAAGAAGAAGTACACAAGAAGCCATTATGATCCATGTGTGTACTACAACAAGTTACCATCTGGTGAGTATGTCTATCTACTACTTTACGTAGATGATATGCTAATTGCTTCTAGGTCAAGATCTGCAATTGATTCTCTGAAGAAGACTTTATCGTCTGAGTTCGAGATGAAGGACCTGGGGGAAGCAAGGAAAGTATTGGGTATGGAGATCACAAGGGACAGGGAAGCTGGCAGGATTAGCTTGACTCAGAAGGGCTATCTGGAGAAGGTACTGCAGAGATTTAATATCGGGAAAGATACAAAGACTGTAAGTACACCAATGGCGCCGCACTTCAAGTTGTCAGCGAAGATGTCTCCAAGGAGTGTTCAGGAGCGTGAGCATATGACTCATGTACCATATGCCAATGCAGTGGGAAGCTTGATGTATGCAATGGTGTGTACAAGGCCGGATCTATCACAGGCAGTTTCCATGGTTAGCAGATATATGCATGATCCAGGTCAGGGTCATTGGGAAGCAGTGAAGTGGATCCTGAGGTACATCAAGGGTACTGTTGATGTAGGCCTCGTGTTTGAGAAGGACAACACTGGGAAGCAAGAATGCATAGGGTACGTGGATTCGGACTATGCAGGTGATCTTGACAAACGCCGGTCGACGACGGGGTATGTATTCACATTCTCGCAGGCACCGGTGAGTTGGCGCTCCACACTTCAGTCCACAGTCGCATTGTCGACTACAGAGGCAGAGTATATGGCCTTGACCGAGGCCATGAAGGAGGCGATTTGGCTTCAGGGATTGCTAGATGACTTGGGAGTGGAACAGGAGATCTTGAAGATACACTGTGACAGTATGAGTGCCATTTATTTGGCAAGGAACCAAGTCTACCACGCAAGGACGAAGCACATCGATGTCAGGTATCACTTTGTTCGGGAGATTCTGGAGGAAGATGACATCAATTTATTGAAGATTCATACTTCGGAGAATCCGGCCGATATGCTTACAAAGGTGGTGACGGGAGTGAAGTTTGCACACTGCAAAGACTTGCTCCAGATCCTTCAGGTGAATTGAGCTTGCTGAAGCTCATGTGGATGAACTACGGATGGCTTGATCCCTTGGGCAAGGGGTACGTAGGCAACCAGATTGGTGCAGCCGCTTTCGAGTCGGTGTTCGGCTCAGATTTAACAATCTTCACCGAGGTGGAGAATTGTTGGAGGAGAGAGTACAGTAGAGGAAGTGAAGTCATGCCAGGTGCTGTTGAAGACTGCCAAGGAGTCTACGACGAAAGGCGACGGAACAGCAGGCAGAAAAAAAGAAGCAGCAGCAGAAAAGACAGAGGTCGGTCGACCGGACCGGTCGACCGACGTGCACGAAGTGCACAGGTTTGCTCCCAGGTTGCTTCGGTCGACCGGACCGGTCGACCGAAGAGGGTCTCTGTAAGCAACCCAACTCTCTGTTTGTTTCGGTCGACCGGCTCGGTCGACCGTAAGAGGGAGTCGGTCGACCGGCCGGTCGACCGACAGTCGGGTTTTGGGCGAAATCTGTTGTTTCGGGAAGTTATGTATTTAAGCCCTGGTTGTAATTTTCTAGGGTTGAGTGTCTAGACAAAGTATAGCTGCGGACTCTCTTATGTTCATAGAGATCCAGAGCTATTGTAATCCATCTTCCATAAAGAAAACTCTCTCCGTGAATTGCCCCGAGGACGTAGGCAGGTTGGCCGAACCTCGTTAGATCTGGTTTTTGCGATTGGCTGTTCTTCTAGTTTGTTTTTCCATTGTTCTTGGTGATTGAGATCAGGTTGGATCTTCTAAGGGTTGTTGTCTCCGAGCACAACACATTCAGTACAAAGGCACAATAGTCAATAAAAAGTTAACTAGAGTTAATCTCCCTCACTGAGACAAAGTTTTCCCTTTCCATTTGAAAAGTCTTTTTATCAAGCTTCTCAATTAGTGGTTGCAAGTAATATCTGAGAAGTTTATTGGGTCTCAAAGGAACTCCAAGATAGGTCACTGGAAAGTATCCATACTGGCAGTTTATATCTTGGCAACTTGTCTGTGAAGAGCATCTTTCTCATCCAATAAGATAGCATAACTTTTAGCAAAGTTAATCTGAAGGCCTAAGACCAATTAAATTTTATACAATAACAGTTTCAAAACTGTCAATTGATTTGTCTCTGAAAAATAGTAAGGTATCATTAGCATATTGCCAACATAATACCTTGTTACTATCACCATTTGGACCAAGACCTTGCAGTAATCCAGCTCTAGCTACATTCTGAATCATTTCAGTAAATTCATCAGCAGCAAGTACAAACAATAATGGGCCTGTTTGGATTTAAGGAAGTGGGCGGAAGTGGAAAAGCCACTTTCTTCAAAATCGATGTCCGCTGTTTGGATTCGTGTGTGAAGTGCGCCTGGCTTTCCGAGGGAATCCTGTTTTAGATTTCTCTTCAAGCTTCCCGATCTCCCCCAATTCACTCTGAAATCCTCTCGTTTCTCTCTCGCGACCGTTGGCTTCCATCGTGATTCCAACCCAAATCCGGCGATTCCCTCCATAATCGTCCTCCTCCAGGCTCAATTCCCCCCATCTCCTTGCACTACCACCCACCCCTTCCCGGCGTCGAGATTCCCCGGAGAGCGAATCAGTCTTGATCTCTTTCCCGGTCCACTGTTCTCGTCTGGTTCACATCGCCAGGCTACGCTACTCTAACAGTAGCTGTCCCCTCCCAGTTCCCAAGCTCAGTGTTTTGCTCTCTGCTGCTGTCTCGAGATTCAGATCTGGAATCTCGACAACCTTACTCGTTCTTCAAGCCCGCAGCCACCTTTTCCGTACACGTTGACGGCTTTTGATCCTTCTTTCCATCGCTCCGTCGTCATCGAGGGCACCCAATCTGACATTGGCTGCTTGTCCTCTTCTCTTACAGTCGCCTCCGCCCCTGTAGCTACGGTCTCCCACAAGCAGTGACGACCCAGATCTACTTTATCCCGGTCGTTGTCGTGGGCTGTTGACCACCCCATTCGCCTCACGAGCTGACAGTGCTTGAGCCTCTAAATCTCTGTTAATAATTTCAGGCTCTCCATTCTTGGCTTCATAAATAGGGCATGGACCTTCTCCCTGCTTCTTTGCCTTTGTGTGTTCGTTGTGAACGACTGAGGAAGAAAGTGAAGGTGGCTCTGTCAGATCGGGAATCTACAGCTGATAACTTTGGATTTTTGGTAAGTTCCCCTTTCAATTATACAGCCCTACTAGATTGATTCGGTTAGATTCCTATGTTGTTTGCGTTTCATGGGTGTTGATCTGTTGCATAGGTAAGGAACTGGCCGAGCATCCCCCTGCTAATAGTATTCATTCTACTTTCTGTTGTCTCTCCATAGCTTCTGTTTCTGGTAATCAAGTTGCAATGCTGCTTGTTGAAGGGTTGAATATGCTATTTTACTGGTCTTTAGTGTTTATTTTACATGTTGTTATAATCCCTCAATTGTATATATGCATGTTGATTTCGGTCATGCTTTCTTGTCACTGCCAACATTTGGTTCTTTTTTAAAAACTATCACTGACAAATTAATAATTTTAGTTGCAAAGCAAAATTAACCTGTACCTTATTGTAGTTCATGGATAACTTGTTGGATATCGGCCTTGATGGTGACGATGAGGAAATCGGACTTCTCATTATTTGCTCGTGTGCTTATGCTGTCCTCATGTGGATGACCGGACACTTGAATATCCCGCAACACATACCTAGAGGAATTAGGGATACCGAGAGAGGAATGTACCTTCATCGAGTTTTAGAGTCAAGTGATACCAACTGCCGCAATATGTTTAGGATGGACAAAGAAGTGTTCTTCAACCTCTCATCCTTGTTAAGGAGTAGGGATCTCTTGCATGATACACAGTATGTAACTGTCGAAGAGCAACTAGCCATGTTCCTACACACTGTTGGCCACAACGTCCGTAACAGAGTGCTAGGCATCAACTTCATACGTTCCGGTGAGACCATAAGTCGCTATTTTCAGCTCGTTCTACATGCAATCGGAGAAATTAGACGGGATTACATTTGCGGGCCAAATGTGGACGTGCATGAAAAAATTAGTGGTGACCCTAGGTTTAATAGTTACTTTAAGGTACATGTTCTCCCCATAATAATCCTATTAAACAGTAAGATATACATATGTTATGTTGATTAACTACTAAATTACGTTATGGGTAGGATTGTGTGGGAGCAATTGATGGCACACATGTCCACGCAACAGTTCCCGCTGCGATGGTGGCCCCGTTCTACGGAAGGAAGCCGTATCCAACACAGAACGTGTTGGCAGTAGTTGACTTTGACCTTAAATTCACATACATCCTTGCGGGATGGGAAGGCTCAGCGCACGATCTTACCGTACTTCGTGACGCACTGCAACGACCCAATGGTCTGAGAGTCCCTGAAGGTACTACCCGGTTGCTTGCCAGTATTTTCACTAGCTTAATTTGTGAGTTTACCTTCATGCGATCGTTAACTTTTTCTGTTGTAACCATAGGTAAGTTTTATCTTTGCGATGCTGGTTACAACACACGGCCTAGTTTCTTATCCCCGTACTGCGCAGTTCGATACCATTTGAGCGAATTTAGTGGGAGAGCTCCGAGTAATTATCAGGAACTGTACAACTACCGACACTCCTCCCTTCGGACGACTGTAGAGCGGGCATTCGGGTCATTGAAAGGCAGATTTAAGATATTAGCGTCACGACCCTTCTTTCCTTACCGCACTCAAGTTGACATTGTGATGACATGTTGCATACTCCATAATTTTATTTTGTCCCACAGTTATGATGAGTTCGTCCCAAGTGAGGACGATTGGATTGCGCAAAATGTCTCCCAAAGGGACGGACACAGAGACAAATAAGAGAGGAAAATAATGATTGGGTTCAATTTAGAGAACAAATTGCTCAACAAATGTGGGAAGATTTTCAGGCTTCAATTAATGTGGTTTTATGGATCACATGTAAAATAAATCATACTTCTCGTAGTTTTATTTGTTTGGCTTGAATTTATACGTTTGAATTTCTAATTGTAATTTATATTATGACGTCTTGCAGTTTATGGCCCCCAAATGTATAATTTTTTTCATATTTGAACTTCATCAATTTTGTCTCATCTATTTGATTGGGGACTTGTTTTGTAGAGGATGTCAGGAGAAGGCTTTTGCGATGACATGAGTGTAGGTACCGCAGAACGTGGTAAGAAGAGGAAAGCGGGGACGAACATAAGATGGAGTGACGACGCCAGCAAATATATGATAGAATTTTTAGGGGAACAAACCCGCAAAGGAGTGAAAGAGAACCTTCATACTTTAACTGCCGATGCTGTGAATGAGAGATTTGGTACCCAATTTAGGGCCACCCATGTCATCAACCATCTACGCACTTGGAGGAATAGGTGGAACCGAATTTGTAGGCTTAAAAGGCTTAGTGGTTGTGTCATATTTGTTCCAGAGACACGCACCATAGAAATGCCTGACGAAGCAGTTTATACTGCGTACATTGCGGTAACGAATTTAATTCTTCATTCCTATATTGTTATCGGAGTTTGATTGTTGTGTAAGATTAATTAATGAATAACATTGCTTTGTTTGTAGGCAAATAAGCTTGATGAGCTGTACCTCAACAAGCCTATTGAGTACTACGACGAAATGGTTCTCGTTTTTCGTGGAGAAGCAGCTGCTGGGACATTTGCCCAAGACGTCAATCACCCACTCGGCGACACCCAGGACCCTGGCAATATGGGAGAACATCCTGAAGCAAGCCGGTACTCTACCCAACCTGCGAGTATGTTAGTGTCGCAAAGCTCTCGCGGTAAAGGTAAGAGGAGCAACCCTCAGCTAGAGATATTAGGGAGGGTCGCTGATGGTTTGCAAAAGATTGGGGATGCCGTGCATGAGAAGAAGGAGGAGGAAAAAAGGGTAGCAGCAGAGTGCTATGAATGCCTCCGATCTATGGTCGGTACAACATACGACTATATCATCATCACCGAAGATATCGTGTCTGCTGCCTATGATTATATCATCGAGAACCCCAAGATTGGGGGTGGGTTTCTCAGGAGGTCCAGTGATGAGAGGGCTCAGTGGCTCTACCGCTTCATGAGACAACACAAACTGGATTGAGAAGACTCATGGGCCATTGCCTTCCCATCCTTGTTGACCACCTTTGTTCTTTGTGACTTATTGAACTATTTTATTCAGGCTCACATTTAAACATTCATTTTGCCTGCGACATGCTTTGGGTCGTAGGCCCTATGAACTACCATTATACTCTCCTAGTACTGTAATAATTATTTGCAGCATCTAACTATTTCCCGAACATTTCCTTTATTTCCCGAACATTTTCATAATCCATTATTATTAACTATATAAATTCTTTTTCTTATGTTCTCTTGTAGGGTTTTGCGTGGGGTAATGATGATTAGTAGGAGGTTGGAAAGCCGACTATGCAAGTAAGGTTTGGAGGCGTACTTGATCGCAGCCGTTCGACTCTAGGAGTTGAGCATGGAGGTGGCATGTACGCAACCCCTTATTTTTCATTCGGCATTGAATGGCGTAAACTTTCTTCCACTATTAAAATATCATCCTACAATCTGAGCCTTACTAAAGAGAAGTAATATTGTTATTATTTGTTTAATTTCTAGATTGCTTTGTTTCTGTTTTTTTCGTATATCATTGCATGCATATTTTTACAAATGCACAATGACACTGATGCACAATTATTTGCTCATTCTCTTCACATTTTGTCATCATCAGTTTCATCATCTTTTACACTTATGTGATCGAATTCATCCTCTATTTAAGATCCATAAGGCCGTATCTCCAATGGATAGCTTGATTTTTGTTTTTTATATGGAAGACAAGGTATTTGGCCATGTTATATTTTGTGCATGTATGCATTGTGAATATGATTGCAGGATGTGATTACATGTGGTTTATGGAGCAATTCTATAATTCAGGCAAGCCTCTTACTTAGTCTGTTACTTAGCAAATCATGTTTTATATCCTACAATATTCATCAAACTTTGATAGCTTTATGCTTGACTCTTTACAGAGGATTAAAGTGTCAAATGGAGAAGGGTGTCGAAGAAGTTGCAAGGCCTGCTCTTCATTTTGGATAAGTTTGCCATTTTTTTTTTAAAACATGATCATCACATACATTCTTACGCCACATTACATGAAAATCTACACACTATTACATGTTCATATGCTTGGAGTTTGTGTTGCTATTATATGTGCATATGCATGTTTCTTTGCATGTGTTGGTGATAATCCTTGCTATTATTCGTTGCCATATGTGGGAGAGCTCTTTGACTTTTTCTTCAATTGTTGCTGCTCTCCTTTTGCTGTTGTTCTGTGCTTGCTGCACATACTATCTGGGCACCATAAATTCCAGATTGGGCTGTGTTGTGTTGACGGAGGGCTGAAAAAGTTATTTCTTGTTCATATGCCTATTGTTAAAAAAGCTATTTCATGTTAGAATTGCCTGTTTCTTTGAGTATGTTGGTGATAATTCAGGTCATTATCTGTTACCCCATACAGGAGAGTTCTATCCCTTTCTCTCCTTTTGCTGCTGCTATCCTTTTGCTGCTGCTATCTGCTTGCTGCACATACTATCTGGACCCCATATTCTCTGAGTGGGGTGTGTTGTGTTATCGCACGGCTTAAAAAAGTGATTTCTTGTTCATATGCCTAATGTTTGTATTGCCTTTTCATGTTAGAAATACATGTTTGTTTGCATGTGTGAAGACGATATTCTAGGCCATTATCCTTTATCCCATACGGGAGAGGTCTTTGCCTTTCTCTCCACCTGCTGCTGCTGCTCTCCTTTTGCTGCTGCTCTATGCTTGCTGCAAATACTATCTGGGCCCCATAAATTTCAGACTGGGCTCTGTTGTGGTAACGCACGGCTGAAAACAGTTATTTCCTGTTCACATGCTTATTGTTGATATTGCTATTTCATGTTAGAAATGCCTGTTTCTTTGCATGTGTTGTTGATAATTCAGGTCAATATCTGTTACCCCATACGGGAGAGTTACCTGCCTTTCTCTTCAACTGCTGCTGTTCTCCTTTTGTTGCTGGTATGTGCTTGCTCCACATCTTGTGTGGTCCCTATATTTCTCAGAGTAGGCTGTGATGAAGTAGTGTTGAAAATTTTATCTAGTATTGTGGGATTTGGATACAGTTGGGAATGTATTGACGACGGTGGATGGAGTCTCATGTTTGATTGGAACCCCTTCACGTGTTGGTTGGTTGGATGTCAATCAGTCTTGATTGAAACCCCTTTCTATTCTGTTGGTTGGACATCATTCAAACTGAGCGCCATGTCGATCAATTACCTTCTCCTTCTTGGAAATCCATCTTCATGACTGGTACTATGATTCTTTTTTCACTGTGATCTGAGCCCTAAGAATTTAGTACTTGTGTGTATGGTTTTGGTATTCTTAAATTGTGTGTATTAATGTTTATTTATGTTTGTGCACTGTTCTAACTTGACTATAATTTGTAACTTTGCTTGGATTTAATGACGTTGCTTTATATATCACTTGATGTGCTACTTAACAGTTTTCTTGTTTGGAGCTTTGATTACAAACAGGATGTTAGAGAGGGAAATGGTACAGAGTTGGGATCCGTTTTAATGAAACAGCTCGGAGATTTGATGCACAGTATGATGTCATTCTCATTCTGTTGGTTGCTGCTGCAAAAATCCTTCAAGAGTAGGGCCAGGAAGAAGTTGGTCGGTAAACGAAATCCTCCTCCGCATCCACATCTTCCAACGCCAACACTTTTGTATTTTGTAATTTTCTTTCAAATTTCAAAATAACCGTTGTAATAAACATTCGAGATGGTGGATTATTATTTGAGTGAGTAATGATATTGTTACATTTTTGACAAGAATTATGCAACGTTGATTGTGCGTATTACTTGGCTTATTCTGGATATCGTCAGGATATTCGAAGAGTTGATTTTAAAATTTGTACTACTGAATGTAATATCAGTTCTAGTACAATTTTCTGAGATCCATTCTAGAAGGTCTCCAAGGATAATTAAATGTTAAATAAGATGTGATGAAAAAATCAAATTACTGCATACAATAAAACTTGAACGTTGGTCAATTTACAGGTCTATGAATAGGTGCATGGATGAAATAATAAAATAAATTTGCCTAAATTTATATAGAAAAAAAAAGAATTTAAAATTTCTCAATCTCTTTCTAATCAATATAAAAAAAAAAAAAGAAAAATCAAATTTCTCATACACTTCACAAATCTCAACACATCCAAACAACAGAAAAGTAAAAACACTTTTCCACATCAACTTTTCCATTCCATCCAAACAATGAAAACAGGAATACAGTTTTTCAATTACACTATTCAACTACCATCCAAACACCAGAAAACTTACTACTCAATTTCCTTTTTCCTAAAGAAAATAAATCTTACTTCCTACTTCCTCACTTCACACCACTTCCTTAAATCCAAACAGGCCCAATGAAGAAAGAGGATCTCCCTTTCTAACTCCCCATCTAGATATGATTCAATTTTCAGGTCTTCCATTAACTAAACAGCTTCCACCCAATTAAACCACTTTTTACCAAACCCTTTAGCTCTAAGGACATTCAGAATAAATTTCCAATCTAGCATGTCATAAGCTTTGGTAAAATCCAATCAAAAGAGAACACCATTCAAATCTTCTCTCTTATAGCAATATGATGTGGTCTCTAGAGCTGCTGCCACCCCATCTATTATGAATCACCCTTTGGTAAAACCAGTTTGAGCTGGATCAACTAGCAATTGCAATTTCGTATTTAGTCTATTTGTGAGAACCTTACGGATCACTTTATATATAACATTCAATAGACTGATTGCTCTAATTTTATGCACATGATTAGCCCCTTCCTTTTTAAGAATGAACACCAGATAGGCAAAATTTAATCTCTTAATATCCAAATGTCTGACATGAAATTCTTCAAACAAAGCAATAATTTCTGTCAGCACAACATCCCAGAAATGCTGAAAAAACAGTGCAGAAAATCCACTTGGAGCTGGAATTTATTACCATTCATCCTAAAAACTGCCCATCTCACCTCTTCAATAGAAAAAGAGGTTTCATTATCTTCAGAACCCCATTCCTGACTTGGATAAAGCTCATCCCACCCAATATCTGCTCTATGATTAGCTACTTGACAAAAGATCCTTCTACAGTACTGGAGAAAAGCCTCCATGCCAAAAAACTATATCAGTTGTTAGATTGTGATCTGAAAATACTTCGTGAAGGAAGACGAAGCTTCAGAGGTCGAAGCACGGACGGGCACGAAGAGTAGCAAGAGACTAGTGGGCTATTCACACCTTGCTACTCGACTAATTGCGCAAATAGAAAGTGGGACATCTCAATAGTCAACTTACAACAATGATTAGTCGACTAATACATTATTAGTCGACTTATCTGACACATTAGACAACTAATGCGTCTGTACTGACAATTTTCTTTTCTGAATCTGTTTTCAGTTCGAGTTGAACTGGAGTTTCCTTCTCTTCTAAGACGATGTTGTTCGTATTGTTGGAATTTTGTAGGACTAAGATGATCTTATGGTCAATAAATAACCCTTTAGGGTGGCCTTCAAAGTATCATGACAATATTGATTTGATATAATTCCTAAAAGGTGAGAATCAATATAAGTGAGAGATTCGTGAGAGAAATTTTAATCATAAGGGTTCACTGTTCTAGGCGGTCATATAGGGGCTTGCAATTTTCTTTGCGAGATATGTGAGTATTTCTCATTGTACTCCTCCAAAGTTTGATAAAGTTTCTCCCCCTTTTATCATGGACATACAAGATCTGTTTAATTGGTGAAACCACGTTAAATTGTGTATTACCTTTCTCAACTTCGAAATATCTTCTTCTTCAAGTTGCACGATGATCCGACTTTTCTTTTTTTCCTACGTTGATCCCAACAATTGGTATCAGAGCATATGAATTGTTACAACAATATGTATCAGAGCAATGTCAACATGAAGATGTATGCAATCAAGTTCAATATTCAAAAGTACAATAATGTCGTCCATTTTAAGAGGTGGCAAATTAGGATGAACGCCATTCTGACCCGCGCGGTGAAGAGTCTCGATGGAACATATGATCTTTGGGCAACTCCACTTAGAAGGCCAGTCTTTTAGGAAGATTCCCTAAGTCCTTACAGTTAGAAGCAATATGTGGAGCCTACAAAGAGTTTGGCTCTACCGCGATTCATGTGTTTTCCCCCTTCTTTTACAAGGGCCTGCCACTATGAGGCTATGAAGTAAGTGTACGAGTCTTTCTCACAAAAAGAAAAAGAAAAAAGAAAAAAAAAGAAAAAACAAAAAGAGCAATATCGTGCATTCCTCCTAGCTTGATGCAAGTCTAGGAGGGCGTAGTTATTCATACGAGGAAGAGTTGGAGTTAGTTTCTTATAATTTCATTACCGAAGGCAATAGAATTCATGATAGTTTCTGATGATCTAGCCTAATAATTATTATTTTACGTGCTTATAGTTTGCATATAGAAGAGCGTAAAGAGAAAACAACCCCTCAAAATTGTCAAAAAACATTCCGTCTATTGATGCTGTAGGTTTTAATTAGATCACCTGATATCTTTGGTTTTATGTGAGGACATGATTTAAGTTGTCTTTATACTTTTCTTTTGTTTGTTTAAAACTTTTATTTGATGAAAAAATAGATTACGAGGAGAAAAACAGGTTTGTTTATAAATCTTTATGTGGCGCCCTTATCCCGCGGGTACGGAGACGCCACTGTGACGTATATACGCAGGTCAGAAATGCCCTCACGTATATACGCTAAGCATCAGTACAGTTAAGAATCAGAGGCAGAAGCACAGTGGTAATATACATTACAACACAAAATAGTACTAGTACATGGTTATCACAGAAAGCGATACAACATTACAGGAATGTTACATCACTAGAAAATACAAGAGTATATAATACATGAAGAGATATACAAACTGAGAAGTGCTCACGAGTAGCAAGAGGGCCTCGGGAGCCAAACAGGAGAAAAGTTGGGAGGAAGTGCTACGGCGGTGTCCGAGCTTCTGCTGCACTTCGATCGTCACGGAAGGATCCGCTGCGCACTCTGATCTGCTACAGCAGGGCCGCCACGGTCTGGTGTCTAGGATCTGGACATGAGAATTCAGGGTTGTCAGACGCAACCCCACGAGTACATATAATGAAGCCAGATGGCGTGCATAACAGGTATACGTGTACAAGATCAAGTGATGTAATCCAAGTATGCAGGTACAAGAAATAACAAATGACATAAGGGAAATTAAAAGAACGACAGTAAATCATATATATCGATAAATCTGAAACTGAAAACATGCATAAAAGGCAGTATGAAGAGTATAGGTACATACGGTAAATAAGTTAAACATGCGATAAATACAAGTATTGACAAAACTAGTTGTACAAACCAGATTATGGATTCACGAGGCTGATACGTCAAGGGGATAATTCAAACAAGGAAATCCTCATCTATATACCACATATCCGGTGTCTTCATTATCTGAGTTTATACAACTTGAGTTGCCCTAAGAGTAACAGAACTATAGTGTGTCTGGAATATTCATCATGTGTCATAAGGTAAGGTGTCAACTCAGGGTATAACTGAAATATAAAAGTGTTGTATTTTAATTTATCCAATAATAATAATCAGTACTGTTTGATATTTCAATCGTCTCCCTACCAGCGCCTCACATCACCGATAGTCCGCACTAAAGTTCGCACTCTGTAGAACTTACCTGGGTCTGATATGTGAGTACTAGGACCTGAATAAAGGAGAGACAAAATATCACACGTTCCTAATATTATTACTGTTTGGTTGTTATGTTCTTATGTTATTCTTGTCCCTTTCCCACCGGCGTCTTACAATACCGACAGTTCACACTGGAGCCTGCACTTCCAGTAGAACTCATCCGAACTCTGATACACGGGTACCATTATTCGAATAGGGGAGAGACCAAATAACACGTGCTCCAGGAGTTATCATTGTATAGGTATGTGTGTGTTAATAGGCACTGAGAATGCTTATCACGCTAACACCAGGCGGTACAGGCAGGAGGGAGAAAGTAGCCCTACAGATTCAAGAGGTGGCCCCCACAGATTCAAGAGGTGGCGCCCACCACGTGCGTGGTGTGACACTTTGCTCCATATGGCACTTTGCTCTGAGGGTTGATACAGGAGGTAGCCCTACAGATTCAAGAGGTGGCCCCCACAGATTCAAGAGGTGGCCCCCACCATGTGTGTGGTATGGCACTTTGCTTTGTGTGGCTCTTTGCTCTGTGTGGGGAATAGATTTTAGAGGTGGCCCCCACGGATTCAAGAGGTGACCCCACCATGTGTATGGTGTGGCACTTTACTCCGTGTGGCACTTAGTTCCATTCAGGAACCGCCGGACGCTAGCACGATCGTGGGATACATCCTCGTCATCCCGACACCAGGCATGCTCTGCCGGACGCCAGAATGACTGTGCTATTAACATGAGTATGAGTACAGGAGATACAGGAGTACATGAAATACAAGAGTACAAGAGTACATGAGATACAGGAGTACAGGAGTACATGAGAAACATGAGTATCAGATGTCTGGTAATAATATAATAATCATGCATATGCCAGGTAATACAGGTGTCAGGTGTCAAGTATAACATGTCAAGTACCGGTGTTATATATCATGTGTCAAGTATAGCATGGCAAGTACCGGAGTCAGATATCAGGGTCAGGTATAGCATGACAAGTACCGGTATCATATATCAGGGTCAGGAATAGCATGGCAAGTATCGGTGTCAGATATCAGGGTCAGGTATAGCATGGCAAGTACTGGTGTCATATATCATGGGTCAATTATAACGTGGCAAATACCGGTGTCGGGTATCATGTGTCAAATATAGCATGGTAAATACCAGTGTCAGGAATCATGGTCAAATATAGCATGGCAAATATCGGTGTCGGGTATCATATGTCAAATATAGCATGGCAAGTACCAGTGTCAGGAATCATGGGTCAAATATAGCATGACAAATACCGGTGTCGGGTATCATGTGTCAAATATAGCATGGCAAATACTAGTGTCAGGAATCATGGGTCAAATATAGCATGACAAATACCGGTGTCGGGTATCACGTGTCAAATATAGCATAACAAGTACCGGTGTCAGGTATCATATGTCAAATATAGCATGGCAAGTACTGGTGTCGGGTATCATATGTCAAACATAGCATGGCAAGTATCGGTGTCGGGTATCATGTGTCAAATATAGCATGGCAAGTACAGGTGTCAGGCATCATGTGTCAAATATAGCATGACAAGTACCGGTGTCGGGTATCAAGTGTCAAATATAGCATGACAAGTACCGGTGTATATATGTCAGGGTCAGGTAACTAATATGTCAGTGAGAATTACAACATGAAGTATCGGGTATCAACCAGTCACATCACATGGTACTGGAGAACAGTACAAATATTTTAAACTCTTCACTACCATTTTTATAATAATAAATTTATCTTTAATTAGCTATGCGAAGCCGAGTGTTGACACTTAAAAAAGACAAGATTCTTACTGGCCTGAACAATGTCTAAACTTGTTGACATTTACAAAAGACAAGTGACAGACAAGCTGATGACCAGTTTTCACCCATCTCCGAGGGGCAAGGAAGCAACTTGGACTCCACTGATCCAGCAAGCAGACAGTGAGCCCGGATTGTCTCTGAACAGACCTCAGCAGGTCTAAGATGCTAGCACTTAGCATCATATGAGCCCTAAGGGATATCCTCGTCTGAGAGGCTAAGATCATCCAACTTCGCCTTGAAGCCATTCAAAGCTCCGCCAGGAAGCTAACTCATAGCTTCGCTGAACTACTGAAGCGCAACTCCGCAGAGAGAGTCAGCTTCGCCTGAAGCCATACGCAACCGTGCAGAAGGGTATGTGGTAACTTCACCACAGACGACATCTAGCTTCACCGAAGAGCCTTCTTCTGACTTCGCCAGATACTGCCTCCGGCTCCGCTGTGAGTTCAAAGCGGGCAGCGCCGCTGCTGGTCTGTCATGGTCAACCTTTGACCAATCAAATCTAATCGGATCAAGATCAAATCTGAGATCTAATTTGGCAATTGATTGCCACAATCTCTTGACTCTTCTAATACGAGTAAGAGGATCAGGAAAATCTTTCAATTATATGGAAAGAATCAAAACGGATCAGGAGGATCAACCAACCTGCTACTTCTAGCTTCGCAGAAGCTGATCCTAGCCTCGCAGCAAGGCTACTTTCTAGATTTAAACAGATTTGATTCAATCTGTTTCTATATTTTTAAGGGACAATTATACCCCTGCTCTCCCTATAAATAGCCCACCAAGGGCACAAGGAAGACAGAGGAGAGGCGATACGCAAGAGAGAGGACTCCACAAGCAGACACTTCTTCACAACGCACCGTGCGCACAAACAGAGATCTATTCTCTTGAATTCAGAGACTTTAGAGAATCACTTCTCTAATCAGGGTGCTGATACCCTAATACCTTCTTCTCAAGGAATCTCCAGAACCAGGCGAGAAGGAATTCCTAATTGAAGGCGGTTTTGAGAAGTAACAAGAGGGTTCTACCAACCTTGTGTTCTCTGATTCCCCGAACCAGGCGAGAAGGGAATCTCATCGTTCGCATCGTCAAAGGGACAAAGTGGTCGCGCGCTAACCAGACTCCTATCGTCACACTTCTCCAGAATCTCAGAGGAGATCTACTTGTAATCTTTTTAAGAATACTTGTAATTTAGCTCCTCAACTCTTTTCGTTGTAAGTTTTTCCCTTTGCAAATCAATGAAAAACAAGATGGCGACTCCACTGGGGATTGAATTCTCCATTACCGAGAATCAAGTGCCGCAATGCAACAAACAGACCGGCGGGTCTAACTCTGAATTCAGAAAAGCCGGTGCAACCAGAGCCTCTCTGGCTAAATCTTCAAAGAAAGTCTCTGCGGAGACGGACAAGGCTATCTGCGAGCCTACTGTGGTTCTCTGGCGCAACAAGGAAGTGCGCCCGCAGTCTAAGTCCTTCACTTTTGAGAACCTTATCGTTCACTTCGACCAAGAAAAATTTGAAGAAGTCCTCTCTGGGGGTGGTCTAATGCTTCATGCCCGGAAGCATAGGAAGGCCTCTACGGCTAAGGTTTCAGAACAGAAAGCAGAAGCAGAATTCTGCCAACACCCTTCAGCCTCGCGTGTGGCTAATCAGGTTCCTTGCGAACCTAAGTATCCTCTGCCAAAGCGGATGTGGAGGCCTAAACAGAAGTCTCTGGCCAAAGCCTCAGGCGTAGCTACGCCAAAACCGCGCCTCTCTCGCGAAGTAAAAGGCAAGATGCCTGTCTGCTCCAACAATGCTGCCAGCCGCGAAGTCACGACGGCAATCATATTGTCGCCCAATTCAAGAGCAGCAACGCCTTGCGCTGGCCTCATTCTCATGAGCGAAGCTACAGTACCACAGCGTACACGCAGGGTTCATGGCCGCAAAGCTAGAGCCAAAGTACTGTCCAAGGCTAATCGCCTTCGCAGCAGCATAGCGGGTAAAGCACCACAGCGTGCTCCGCTCTCCAGTTCGCCAGGCGCTAAGCTCGCGCTTTGTGGCGAAACTAGAACTAAAGCACTATTCAGTGCTAATTCCTTCTGCAGGGATAAAAGGAGCAGAACATTGTCCTATATACGATCCAAAAGAGCCTCTGCGCTAGATTGTTTAGGCCCAAGCGGGTCTGATTTGTGGGAATTGCTGACAAATAAACAAACTTCTTCCTCCTGTTGTCAACAAGTGGGATGTCAGTTGGTGATAGTCCACTCGGTCCATTGCCGGCTAGCACCAATCTTCGCCACTTCTTCAGGCCGGCGATCAGTTTTCGATCGGCTGTCGGTACAAGCCCCGATGAAGCATCACAAAAGAAGCGTCTCACGAGATCCACCCTCTGCATCCTCAACATGACCGGAAGAGGACGAGAGTTACGTAGGGGAAGACAAACATCTGACGACACCCCCTACAGCTCCCCAGATCCAGATTACAGCCTAGGCTTAGGTGAAGTCTTGGTGCATGAAGAAAGTGTTTTTCGAAACACCAGATCTAGAGTAGCGATACCCTACAGTTATGAACAGCCTTTCTCCTCAACGGCCTTAGCCTCGCCGGAGCCCAGGAGATCACTCCAACCATCGGATGAAGAAGATGAAGACTGCGGGTATGCTTCTTCGGCGATAATCAGCTCAGTGCAAACAGACAGAGCATCAGCCAACATGGCTGATAATGTTAACGACGACCTTCATCGACGTTTGGAAACTCAGAAGCAAACTTCCAAGACTCAGTAAGAAACTCTAGACAACATTCAACAGATGCTCGCTCAACTCCTCAATAACCGGAATAACAATGATGCCGGGAGCAATCATGATGAGGAGGAACATTTTAGCAATGATCAGCCAAAGACGGATAAATCCAAGGAGGGTTCTTCTTTAGACGCTGAAGTCCTTAAGGGCCTCCAAGCTCAAATCACATCCCTAGCTCAGAGGGATGAGTTAAAGAAAGTGGGGACAGTTCGTCCTTACCCATTAGAGTGAGATTCAGTGCCATACCCACCGAAATTCAAACCACCAACATTGCATACCTATGATGGAAAGAGCTCGCCAAACCAGCACATCTACTATTTTCGATCTCAGACCGGTAATGTTATAGGCAATGACACCATCATGGCTAGACTGTTCATTGGCAACTTAAAGGGGGTAGCATTTGATTGGTTCCGAAGTCTCCCTCCGGGCTCTGTCAATTCTTGGATCGACCTGGAAACCCGATTCTTTTCTCGTTTCTATGAGGATGATACCGAGGTAACCATGGACAAGCTCCCCTCCACCGTGCAGAAGAAGGGCGAATATGTCCGTGACTACATTGAGCGATTCAGAAACCTGTTTTTGATGTGCCCAGCAGGATGCCATTACCCATGCTCTTACAGACGTGCAGGCACAACTTCTTGGACCAGGTAGAAGTTCGCATGGGGGTTGTTAAAGCCCACACCTGGAAAGAATTGGTCAAACAAGTTGAGATAGCCGAAAAGTCGGCTAAAAAGTTCGAACCCTCCACCCCTAAGGCCAAATGGGGTATGAACAATAAAGGACGTGGCGACATGGCGCAGCCTTCTCAAGCCAAAGGGAAAGAGACTATGTCCGTTGAATTGTCCGGGGACGTACAGTCAAAAGCCAAGAAGAGCTCCTTCAATAATCAGGAGTCTAAGTTTCCTCCAAAATAGTACTCTTTTAGAGATGATCAGGTAGTCACGATATTCCATTTACTCCACAAAGGGAATAAAATGAAGCTGCCAAATGCTCGGCGTCCCAATGAGATAGGACGCACAAACGATCCAAATACTGTCTCTATCACAGGATGATTCACCATCCTACCGACAAGTGTTATGTCCTCAAGGATAGAATTCAAGCCTTGATCGACGCAGGGGGCCTGACACTGAAGACAGAACAGAAGAAAGTCACTGCCAATATGGTGACCCTCGAGTTCGGCCAAATCCCAAAGGTCACAGTTCCTGACGGGACTTATCCAGCCCCTGCGCCACGACTGGAAGTCAAACATCCTGCGGCTAAAACTCAGGATAATAGAGGTCTTGTTCCCTTGACATTGGAGACAGGGAAAGTCATGTGGATACATCCAGACCTTATCCAAGACGTACAGTGGGATTCAAAGAAGTCCAAGTCGAAAGGCAAATCTTGCAATGTCATCTCCCTCCTGCCGGACGATGACAATCTTACGTCAGCTTCCCTCAGTGATTCTGAAGGAGAAAAGCATGCTTGCACAACGCAGGCCGATGTACCTTAGCCGACGGGTACTCGATCCGGAAAATCATACTTGAGACAGTATGAGAAGTCCACTGATGAGATACAACAGCAAACAATGTCAGTACAAATATCAGCATCCGCTCCAGTTCCAACCAAGGGAAAGGAGAAGCCTAAGGAGATCTGGTTCGACCATGTCCCAAAGAAGCCTTCAGGCCCGGGGCTTGACACGCCCTTTCGTTTTGACATATTGGCCCAATTGGCTAATATCCCGGCTCGTATTACTATACACGAGCTACTTCGTCTCTCAAAAGAGACAAGAGAAGCACTCAGGGATGTCCAGGCTAATTCAGAGTCATTCCTGACATGCATGCCAGAGGTCCCTAACAATGACGCTCAGTCTTCTTACCCAGAATGCCATCATGCACAATCAAAGGTGCCCGCTATTACCTTCACAGCGGAAGATATGCTTCTCAAAGATAATAAGCACGATCGACCCCTGTACTACACCGGATACATCAGTTCAACATGCATTGAAAGGGTACAGGTTGATCCGGGGTCTGCACTTAGCATCATCCCCAAAAGGCTCCTCTACTTCCTCGGTATACCGCTATAAAGGTTGTCCGCAACCACCACTATAATATACGGTTTCAATGCCGGGAGTAGTCATCCACTTGGAAAGATTCGACTCCGTTGCCGAATCGGGAGCCTGAAGTCAGAAGTGACATGCTATGTCATCGACGCTGACACATCATATAACCTGCTGCTAGGACAATCATGGATCCACGCCAACTGGATCGTTCCCTCCACTCTGCACCAGTGCTTCAAATGTGTTGAAGATGACACGACGGCACGAACTGTCTTTGCTGAAAAGCAACCATTCAAAGGGGTGAAAAATTACTTCACTGACGCTCTCCTGTATCAAGAGGTCGGTGAAACATCCAAAGAACCATTGCTAGATAATGATGAAAGTGGCAATGAGACGGATTCAGAATCCGAAGCAGGCATGCCAGCCATTTGATTGGTGAACCAATTATAGCATGTCTTAATAATCTCCGATGTAATACTCCTTCTGAAGATGAAGGTGAATGAGTAATTAATGATAATATTTCTTTCGATTATCCTGCGAGTGTTGGGCTGTTTGAATCCATTATGGATAGCTCTCTGCACATGCCTTTACATAGACCAAGTGCATCCGGTACACCTATGGAATCTGTAGAAGGGGCCGTTTTGGTGGTCCCTCCATCCAAAGAAGGTCAATTACCAACAATATTCGGCAGAGCTCAACCACGGGGACCCATGGCCGCAGATTCAAATTCAGACTCAGACGCTCCACAATTCTTCCATTACGCGCAACCTGCGCGCCATATTATGAAGAAAATGGGATACGACCTAAAGCATGAAAAAGGCCTGAATTTCGGAAAAGGAAGGCGTAGTTTGCTGCGTAACTTTGTGCCAAAAGGGAGACCTGCAAATTACTATGATAGTACACGCAGGGGGTTTGGATACGTTACACCCACATCGTCAGCAACGGTTCAATTCACAAACGATGAACCAATTCCATCACATTCAGCCTCATCCTCCGAATGGGACTCAGACATTAGTGTGGGAGTGATGTTCGAGAATCTCACTATTAATATGACTTCAAGCAGTCAATTGGAGCCAGCAGAGGCTACTAACGAGGAACCATGGGCCCAGCAATTAGATCTCCAATGGGAAAAGCGATTCGAACTGCGCGAACTACCTACTGAAGACAAGGTGATGCAGGTCAACTTGGGTAGTCAAGATCACCCTAAGCCCATCTTCATAAGTGAAAGCTTATCACTTATAGAAAAGGAAGAACTGATAATACTCGTAAAGGAGTATATAGACATCTTCACATGGAACTACGAAGACATGCCCAGACTTGATCCGCAAATAGCCATGCACCGTCTGAACATCAAGCCCGACGCCAAGCCAGTCAAGCAGCAACAACGTCGGTTTCGCCCGAACATTATGGAGGCTATTGAAGCCGAAGTCCATAAGCTCATTGCATGTGGCTTCATACGGGAGGAACAACATCCAGATTGGGTTGCTCACATCATTCCCGTCCTCAAGAAGAACGGGAAGATACGGATCTGCATCGACTACCGTGATCTCAATACGGCTTGTCCTAAAGATGAATTCCCACTGCCCATCACTGATGTCATGATTGACAATACCTGTGGATTCGAAAGAATGTCTTTCATGGACGGCTTTTCAGGGTACAATCAGATTAAGATGTATCCCGACGACGAGAAGCATACCTCGTTCCGAACACCCTTGGGGGTATACTGCTATACCGTGATGCCCTTCGGGCTAAAGAACGCCGGAGCGACCTATCAGCGGGCAATGAGTACGATCTTCCGCGATCATCTCCGAAAGACGGTGGAATGCTATGTCGACGACATTACTGTCAAAAGCCGCAACAAGGATAACCATCTTCGTGACTTGAGAACAATGTTCGACATAATGCGGGCTCATCGACTGAAAATGAATCCGACAAAATCCTTCTTGGGAGTTTCGTGTGGCAAGTTCCTTGGGTTTATCGTTACATCAAAAGGAATTTATCTTGACCCAGACAAGATCAAAGCCATTCAGAGCATGCATCCACCGAGGAACCTCAAAGAGCTTAGAGGCTTGCAGGGTAGACTGGCTTATATCAGAAGATTCATCGCAAATCTCTCTAGCCGCTGTCAACCGTTCACCCGACTTATGAAAAAGGGTGCCTCCTTTGTATGGGATCAAGCCTGTCAGGAAGCTTATGAAGACATCAAGAGAATCCTCACGAAGCCTCCAGTCTTAGTGGCTCCCACATCAGGGAAACCATTCTTACTTATGTGAAAGCCATGGACCATTCTTTTGGTGCCCTCCTTGCTCAAAAGGACGACAATGGTCACGAGCAGGCCATTTATTATTGTAGGCTGTCTAAAAATCATTAAAGACAAATCGTCAAAAGCAGAGTCCCAAACTCCAGACGCAAGGCTAGCCTCAGCCAGCACTGCCGCACCAAGGCGTGAGGGTCGAAACCCGCGTCTCAGCAGCACCAAGGCGCGAGGGTCGAAACCCGCGTCTCCGCCGCACCATGGCGCGAGGGTCGAAACCCGCGTCTCAGCAGCACCAAGGCGCGAGGGTCGAAACCCGCGTCTCTGCCGCACCATGGCGCGAGCGTCGAAACCCGCGTCTCTGCCGCACCAAGGCGCGTGGGTCGAATCCCGCGCCTCTGTTATAACCGTCCCGGTTATGGGGCCAATCACGGCCCACATAACGGGGAAAGTTAGTCCCTATTATGGATTATTTTTAGGAGGCACGTACGCCCCTGAAACCCCTATAAATAGCCCCGTTGCTATGGAGAAGGGGTCGGATTTTCGGAGAGAACCCTGAGAGAAAAGAGCTTGGCTTTAGAGCTTCCAGAGAGGAGGAAAGAGAGTCCAACCCTTCAAACAATTTGCTGACTACAATCTCTTTGAGACTTCTGGCCGACAGAGCTGTGTTACTTCGTCCGCCGTCCGAAGAGAAGATCCCCAAAAGTTTTCGACGTTCACCCGGTCAACGGAAAACAAGATTCACTTTCCATCGCCACCTGAAGAACCCAGCACTAAATAAAGGGGGGATTCAAGACTCAGCATCTCCCCTCCCTTGTAGTCGGAGTATAAGTTTGTTGTAATCTTTCAATTGATTTAAGGAAATTTTACACCGAACGTCTCTTCTCCGTACCAAACAAGAGATGGCGACTCCGCTGGGGACTACTTTTGTTACTGACGAACAGATTGTGGTGCAAGGTGACGTCCTCTATAAGGGAAAAACGGTCGAATCGCTCGTCGTCGAATTCGACCAGGCAAAGTATGAAGAGTTCTCTCTTTTCGGCTCCAAGAACCCAAAGACCCGCGTCTGCCGCAGGGTCTCTACGGGGACTTGCCTCGAAACCCGCTCTGAGCCTCTCTCAGGCGCGGCTGCTGTGAAGGGTGTCGCGGCCAACTGCGCTAAGCGTGACACACGCGCTAACGTCTCTTAGGAGACCCGTGTGGCCTCAGGTGCAGCTGCTGTAAAGGATGTCGCAGCCAACCGCGCCATATGAGACACACGCGCCAATGTCTCTCAAGAAACTCACGTGGTCAACCCCTCTGGTGTCCAGCCAGTTCACCCTCACCCCCAGCACCAGGTCGTCGTTGGTTTCTCTCCACCTCCACGACGCAACCGAAACGCTGAGCGCCGACAGAGGAGGCGTGCGCGTCAACTGCTAGTTGGAACAACTGATCGTCCAACTGAGGCAGGACGCAGGGTTCAAACCGGTGTCTCTGCTGCACCACATCCGACACGTGAAGTCCGCGTTTGGCAACCCAAACGTGAGGCTCACCCAGTTGGCTCCTCTGAAGCCCCACTCCCCATACGCCAAGGCGGAACTCGCGCACCTTGTCAAGTGCAGGAAGCACGCGCCTCTAGGCATGGGGCCCGGCAGCCCGCTGTCTCTCAAGTGTCTCTACTCTGACGCAATAATCAGCCACGCAACAGTCGCGTCTCTTCTCAGCAGAGACGCCAGACACGCATCCTGAAGACGCGACGCGAGAGCTGCGTTCATGCGCCCCACGTCGCTGAACCCCGCGTCCTAGCTGTACAGAGCAAGGATGCCTCCTACCCTCGACATTGCGAGGCTAATCTCTTTGATTCTCCTCCCACGGATCTGAGAGATTATTGATAAAGAAAAGAAGTGCTAGTCAGATCACTCTGTCATGTTGCTGCCAACGGCTAATCACAATGCTTTCTGAGTGCCGTTGCAATTCAGGTGCAAACCAGCAGTCTCTAGTTAGACAGCTGACCCTGATTCCCCGATCAGCAAAGAGAAGTCGCTCCCACAGGAGGAGGATTTTCTCTTACACTGAATATCCAGAACTCACTGCAACATGGTGAGCAGGAGCAGGGGAAAACAACCTGCAGTCAGCTCTAATGAATCTGACACAGAAAAAGAAGGAGTGTACCGACACACTCGCACCCGAACCGGAGCCATTCCCCCGATTGACTACAATGCTCTAGTCCGGGGCATTGAGGTGAATGACTCGCATTCCGCTATTGCAGAGTCGCAGGCTTCAAATTCTCCATAGAGAAAGAGGCCTACAAATATATGACTAGCACTCCTGAAGAGACCGCCAGGCGCTTGAAGCAGCAAGCCCAGGACCAGAAGGAACAATTCGAGATGATTCGCGTTCAGCAAGAATCTATCGACTCCCTCAAGCAGATGCTCGCACAGTTACTTGAAGACAAGAGGAAGTCAACCAACAAAGCCTCCTCTAAGAAGTCTAAAGGCAAGCGAAAAGAGGGGAAAGCTCATCTTCTGTGCACAAAGAGGAGGAAGAGCAACCTACTTCTGGTTCGTCTAAATCCTCGTCGCAGGAAAAGGACGACCGAGACCAGGGAAAGGTTCATTCCAAAAGAATGAATCAGTTGGAGCAACGTCTTGAGGCCCTTACCAACCGGAAAGGCCTCCAAGAAGTAGGATTGATCCGGCCATATCCGGCCGAGTGGGACTTAGTTCCGTACCCACCCAAGGTCAAGGCTCCGACCCTCCAAGCGTTTGATGGGAAAGGTTCACCAAACCAACATATCTACTACTTCAAGTCTCAAACGGGGAACATGGTAGATAATGATGCCATCCTGGCGCGTTTATTCATCGGCACCTTAAAAGGGCTCGCCTTTGAATGGTTCATGAAGCTCCCAGAGGGCTCAATCAAAAATTGGGGCGATTTGGAGAAGCTCTTCCTAACGCGCTTATTTGAAGATGACTCGGAGGTCACCATGCCGACCCTTTTGGCCACCAAGCAACGAAAGGGAGAGTCCGTCAAGTCTTTCGTAGAAAGATTTCGAATGTGGCACTCCGATGTCCAAGCGGTATGACCCAGGTCACCCTGGTGGAACATGCCGCCATAATCTCCAAACCTCACTCCTTACTCAAATAGGAGTGCTAAAAGCCGCACCTAGAAGCAATTGGTCCAACAAGGTGAACAGGCTGAGGAGATTGTCGCCCGGGTCAAGGCAGAAGAAAACAAACCCAGACCTGAGAGGTCATTGAGGCGTGCGCCAGACACATCCTCCAAGCCAAACGGAAGGACAACTTGGCGACAGAAACCAAATCTTCTGTCAAACCTCAACCGGTTAAAGGGAGTGCTCTTCAAGCCAACCACGCGCCAACAAGTAGTATTCCTTCAAGAATGAACATGTCGACTCGCTCTTCAAACTACTCAACAAGAGCAATCGACTGAGGCTTCCTGAAGCTAGGCGCCCTGAAGAAGTCGGTAAAAAACGATAATCCCAGCTACTGCATGTGTATCACAGGATGTTGGGACACCCCACCAAGACCTGTTATGTCTTCAAGGACATCCTTCAGGGTCTGATCGACGCGGAGGTATTAAAACTCCGCCCAGAGCAGAAGAAGGTGGCGGCTAACATGACGTCATTCCTCCAGTTTGGAAGGCAACCTCCAACACCCTCTGGGGTAGTCCCTATCCCGAGAGGAGCTAGCTGAGAATGGTCAACACAGACCCCTCACCAACAGCAAAGAGAAGGGCCTGGTACCCGTTTCCACACCTCAAGGAGAAATCATGTGGGTTCATCCTAACCTTGTCGATGGCCAGCAATGGACTACTGTGACCAACAGGAAGTCCAAAGGCAAAGCAAATGACACATCCTGTAATGTAGTGTGCGCTTCTTTCTCGTGAAGCAGAGACTGATGTTCCCTCACTGACCGATTCAGAAGAGGAGACGATAGTCCTGGCCACAGAACCCAGTTAACTGGTGGCGGAAACCCGTTCAGGGCAGTCATATTTGAAGAAGTATGATAAAATGGCGGTAAACTCCTCCAAGACTCGTTGCAGAGCCAGCCAAGCCCTCCACAAAAACAACCTGTGGAGAAACAGAAAGAATTTCGGTTTTCTCTGACGAGTTCTTTTCAAAAGACGTAGCGGAAGGATCCACAGCACCTTACCGCTTTGATGTCCTGGCTCAACTAGCCAACATCCCGGAGCTTCTTAGGCTTGTCAAAGTCGATCAGAGAAGCTCTGCAAGAAGCTCTGGCTAATGCTGAGGTCTTCATGACCCAGGTGCCGATCGGGCCAAAGGAGGAAGATGTAGAGGATTGCCTCCAACGCCTCCCAAATATTCCCTGCATCACCTTCACGGCAGATGATATGCAAGTCAAGGGGAAACATGATCGACCCCTTTACTTCGCAGGGTATATTGGATCATCTGAGGTGAACCGCATTCAGGTAGATCCCGGGTCCGCATGAGCATTATGCCTCGCCGAGTCATGCAACATCTCGGGATTCTACTCACCGTTTGAGCGCCACCCAGACTACTATTTACGGGTTCAATGCCAATAGTACCTGTCCAATGGGGAAGGTCAAGCTCAAAATGCCAGATTGGAGACCTAAAGTCAGAGGTGACATGCTACGTCATAGATGCTGACACCTCCTACAACTTGCTGCTGGGACGACCATGGATTCATCGTAATTCAATCGTTCCCTCTACTCTCACACAAGTCATGAAATACATTGACGGAAGTGGAAAGGTGCGAACGTTGATTGCCGAAAGGCATCCGTTCAAGAGATGGAGAGAATTATTTCACAGATTCCCTCCTGTATCAGGAATCTGTGGAAAACAGATGAAATCCCGCAACCAGAAGAGCCTGACTCTGGTAATGAAGCCGACACCGAGCTAGAAAAGAAGAATGCATATGGGAACTAGACCCACTTGTAACGGGCAATAATAAGCTCGATGTTGATAATACCTCCGACGATGTAGGCGGATGGTATATTAATGAAGACTTAGATCTAGCGTATTTCTCTGTGTTTGCTTCTGACTCGGTGCCGTCAGACACTAGTACCGAAGTTGACGACGATCTCTGGTCGCAATGGATGCTTTGACATCATTGCATGTACCGGTGAAATCGTCCTTCGAAACCTGTCAAAATGTCGGCGATGCGCAAGATCAATATTCATGGTTTCCAGCAAAACAGAAAGGCCAAAAGACCAATCCTTTTCGGGCGAGTGGAATCCGAACCAATGTCCCATGAAGAGTCAGAGGAGACGAAGAGGAATCCCCTCAATTCGGTTATTATGAGCCAAAGGCACTCAGAATGATGGGAAGGCATGGGGTATGATCGACAAGCGGACCAGGTTGAATTTCGGCAAAGGAAGGAGAACCCTACTTCGATCTTTTGTACCGAAAAGGAAACCCTCGATTATTATCATCGGATTCGCAGGGGGTTGGGCTATGTGTCAACTCTGATCCCATCAGCCTCTGACTCTGAGAGAAATTGAGCCATGATTGCTCATCGGGCACGTCCTCGTGGGAAATCAGATGCTAGTGTCGGCAACATCTTCAGAGAAACTTTCAGTGAATATGTTTCAACAAGCCACCTGGAAGACGGAGATGAGAAATGATTCCAATCCGATACAGATCCTTGGATCAAACACTTAAACAATCTTTGGGATACCCGCTTCGAACAACGCGAGCCACCCACAGAAGATAAGGTTGTTCAGATCACCTAGGAGATGAGGCTAATCCTAAGCCCATCTTCGTAAGCGACGGCCTGTCACCTTCTGAGAAAAAGGATCCATATCTCTTGTACAAGAATACATAGATGTCTTCGCCTGGAATTACGAGGATATGCCTAGACTTGATCCTCGAGTGGCTATGCACTGCCTCAACATTAGTACGAACAAAAGCCCGCGTCAAACACACAGCGACGATTCCGCCCAGAGATAATGGAGGCAATTCAATCAGAAGTCAGAAAGCTTATAGATTCTGGCTTCATCAGGAAGAACAACATCCCGAACTGGTAGCCAACATCGTCCCGTTGCCAAGAAGAATGGAAAGACCTAGATATGCATTGATTTTCGTGATCTAAATGAGACTTGTCCCAAAGACGAATTCCCACTGCCAATCACAGACGTTATATAGACAACACATTGGGATTCGAGCGAATGTCCTTCATGGATGGATTCTCAGGATACAATCAAATCAAAATGTATCCTA